>JAUESF010051567.1:0-14959 GCA_032274765.1 Malacoctenus tetranemus | reverse complement strand
CGCCACACCCCCCCCCCCCCCCCCCCCCCAACGCCTCTGTGTCTTTGGCTTCTGCCTCCGACGAATCTGACTGGCTTGTTTTTCACCAAACAAACTGATCAAGCAGCCGGGTTTCGCCGCCACGGCGACCCCGGAGTCGTCCAATCGAACGACCGAACGGAGCCGCTCAGCCTCGTCTTCCTCCTCACAACTTGTCTGGCTGACAGTGAGGGAGGGGAGCCCACAAATAAAGGGGGAGGGAAAAAGAAGAAGAAGAAGAAGAGGAGGAACATGAAGAGTAAGAAGAAGGGAGAAAAAAAAAGCTGTTTGCTGAAGGCTTCATTAATGTGTTTAAAGCCTTCATTCCCTTCTTGCCTTCCTCTGAATAGGCACTCTGCGAGAAAAAAAGAGGGGGGGAAAAATGCAATCAGTACCCAGAGCGACCAGCCTTGACTTTCTGGGCTTTCTGAGCGCGGCTGAAAGAGAAAAGCAGCCTCTCCAAACGGCACTCGCGGTCGCCGGAGGGAGGCAGCGAGGAGGGCCGCCTGTTAATGAGTTGTTCTTATAAAAGCCTCCGCCGCTTCGGCCCCTGACCGCCGCGCCTCGAGCACCGACGGCTCGCCCGCGCTCGGCACCCGCCCGCTCCGCTCCCCCTCCCGCCCGCTCAGCGGCGCAAATAATGAGCGTGACGAGAAAGCGCCGAGCGCGAGTCGAGGATGCTGAAGCCCTGGCTGATTAATCCCTCCCCTTCGCTCTCTCTCCCCCCCCCCACCCCCCTAAACTATAAATATTAAGAGGAGCCAAAAAGACTTTGGCTGTGTGAGCACCGACAAATGTCACTATTTTGCAGGACGGCTGCCGCCAGACACTGAAGCACGCGTGCGAGCGCAGAAGCGACTCACACCAATGCTTCCACTATCACACAACACGAGGTAACAGTCAGGTGCGTCAAACAGCAAAACAACACACACACAAATATTGTCATTATTTGTCATTTTGTCTACAACATTATTATTTTTTATTGAAAAAACATATTATGATTATTTTTAATATTATTATAGTTTTGGTGTAATAATGTGAAAACAAATAATAGCCACTAAATAACAATGAAAAAGGATTGGGCTAAAAAAAAGAAATTTGAATTATAAGCTAGAATAAAAATGATTTAAATACATGAAGAAATAGAAAGTAAGCCTACATTTCACTTTACAAAACAATATAGCATTATTTGATATATGCATCATATGTGCATCATTTGATATATGATTTATAATATAAGTTGTATGATCATATATGATGGAAGTAAATAAGAAACGGACATAAAGTGAAATTATCATTTATACTAATTTCAAATTAAAAGTATTTCTTAAGGTATTTTTAATAATTTCAGAAGGATTTGAATTACATTTAATTTTGAAATTAAATTCCATTCTGGGGAAAAAAAAACAACTATTTGAAATTAAAAGAAAAAAATCAAATTAATTCACTGAACTAGTATTTTTTTGGGGGGAAATTTGCCTGTAATTTTAAATATAACTGACGCATTTTTCTGAATTATGAAGTTGCAGACCATAATAACATCGATGACGACTACGTTTCCAGCGCTGCATGTGGAAATGAAGCAGGCAAGGAACCCCCCCTCGAAAAAAACAAAAAAACCCAAACCCTGTTCTTCTCCAAATCGTCCGATTCATTAGTGCTGCCACCTACCACCACAGCCCCCTTCCTAACAAGCACCAGTTCATTCTGAGAGAGCCCAGTGTGTGTGTGTGTGTGTGTGTGTGTGGGGGGGGGGGGGTTGGCGGGGGGAGGACGGGCGAGGACCCTTGCTCACGGGCGGGGAGCCTCCTGCTCTCGTGTGGGAGCAGCGCACATGACAGCGAGAGGCTGGGGCGAGGGGCGAGGGGCGTCGGCCTCGAGTCTAGTCGCCCCACTGGTTCGTTCATCCTCACTTCAAACTGAGGTGGGTTTTTAATGGGGGGGTGGGGTGGGGGTGGGGGGGCACTGGAACCCAACGGGTGGTATTAGAGGCAAAAAAATGTAGACTGCTGTCATTCATCCAGACATCAGATATGAAAACCTTCTTTTCACAATATACTACGAGTTGTGAACGAATTAGTGTGACCGAATTCGTGTCCCCTTTCCTCTCACGTACATTGAGCATGGGACACCTTATGGGACCCGCCCGGGGTCACAGCACCCTGTTGCGGCTCCTTCCCCACGCAGCCACTTCCTCGTTTCCCTCCTGATTCTTTGAGTTGTCCCTGACGGTTGCGTTCTTTTGTAACGCTCCGCTTTACTTCGAATCACCACCGTGTTCCTCCGCCTCGCACGCTCCCTTCAAATACCAGGCATGTTCCCGAACAATCCTCTCCTCCTGTGTTAAGATGGCATCGGTTCCCTGAAGGTTTTAGTGTGTTCTTGTGAAACTTTGACGTTCCCTCGTATTCGTCTCACCACTTCATTGCATTTAGGTCCGATACCATCAAACCTAAATACGTTTTGTCGTCCGTCAGCACTGACGTCCGTTTGGACGACGGTGAGGTTCCCTCAAAACAATGTCGCGGTCCTATTTTTTATTCTTTCCCTCAGACAGCTTCCTCTCTGCTCTCTTGCAATCTGATTCCTTCAAAATCATTTCCATGTAGTTGTTGTGTTGAAGAGCAACATTCCTCTGTCGATGTGTGTTTGGCAACTTTTTGTTTGCGTGCCCTTGGAGGCGGAATTCGTTTCATTGTGCCATCTTTGGATCTTCTCGATCAAAACTTTAAGACTCCTAAAACACTTCACAAAATGTCAGCGAAAGATTAAATATAAGATTCTGTTCACAAGCGATATAACGAAAAGTCACAGGAGGTTTTTCTTTATTTCGCTGCTTGAAAAAAAAAGAGAAAAGGAAGAAAAAGGAACCTCTTTTCCTTCCTTTTGTACCTAAATGCTTGTAATGACCACAAATGCAGGTTTTCCCACAGGATCCTGTTTTGGCCTTGGGGCAGATTTACCATTCATTCAAGTAGTGACGGGAAATCTTGCACACTGCTTTGAATTCATTCTACTGTTTGAAATAAATTAAAGAAACCAAATAAGATTTAAAACATCAAAAGCCATTTTTTTTTACTTTTTTTGAAATCCGTTTTAAAATTCTCTGTGCAGTTATATAAAAGCTTTTTCTGTTGATCGATGGGGAGAAAAAAAAAACCCACCAATGACCAAGAGTGTCTGTTCTAATGGGGCACCAGTGGTGACTGCGACTCACACCGGCTCACTGAAGGTCGAGAAAAGAAACGCTTCTTTTCAGGGAAGGACGAGGAACTCGCTGGAGGACGATTCCGAGCGTCCACGGAGCTCAGCAGCTCCCCCCCCCCCTCCCACAAAGGTTCCTCGCACCCTTCACTTCCTCTGAATCAAATTACAGCATGGATACTTTAAAAAAAACCAACAACAACAAAAAAAAAAAACAACACAAGAAGACGAGCTGGCAGGAGGCCAACCTCCAAACGCACTGACACAAATGCGGCACCGAGCGAGCGCCGCTTGGAGTTTGGTAGCTCTCACGGCAGAGTGGGGAGCGACAGCTTGTCGGTGGGGGGTGGAGGAGGGGAGGGGGGTTCAGACACATTGTTGCTGCTAAATGAAGCGAGCGCTGTTGCGGGCGAGGCTGCTGTCATCACCGCTCGGGGGAAATGGGTGTGTGTGTGTGGGGGGGGGGGGCGGGGCTGAGGAGGGTGGGGGTGGCAGTGTGGCGGTGTCTCTGTGGACTCAGGTTAGCGTGTTGACACTCGACGTGGCTCAAGTGTAAACGATGAGCGCCGCCACCCACCTGAAACCCCCCCCCCACCACCACCACCACAACAGCCGCCACCACCACCACAACCCAACACCACCTCCTCCTGGCCATCAGGCAGCCGGAGCCATGGCAGCAGCACAGCGGAGTGTCGCTGCCACTTCACCTTAAGAGGTGTGGAAAGGAGATACGAGACTGAGTGGCAGGTGATCCTGTGTGTCACCCCCCCCCCACACACACACACACACACCTCCTCCTCCTCAGAGTCACCTCTTCTGAGGAGAAGGGGGGGGTTATTGGGAGGTTGAGGTAAAAGCTCCTGTCACATCGCGTGGCGAGGCGCGGACGGCTCCGAGGGAAAGCGATGAGACCTGACAGGTGAGAAGAACCCGAGTCCCCCACCCCCGGCTTTGGTAATACTCCTTTAACCCCTATCCGAGTTCAAACGCACCCGTCTCATCAAACTTACTCGCCCAGAATGAGCCGCGACTGAAGCCCCCACCCCCCCCCCACCCCCCCACCCACTTCAATCTCCTCAGGTTTACTGCCATCGAAACCGGCAGCACAGAGTCGCTGATGCGAAGCAGCGGCGTGCATCAGTGACCCTGTTTACACTCCTCATTACGAGTGTTTGGCGGCCGAATGGATACAGGGACAGTAGCAGTGTCCTTTGAGCTGCCTCATCTGTCCTTAGGGACAAAGCCTGCATAGCAGCCCCCCCCCCACCCCCCACCCCCCACGCACAGATTTATGAACTTACAGACCAAAAATGCACTTCCTGACAGAGCAAACCTGCTCGAAAGATGAATGGTACCGGCTGCAAAACCAAACTGCTGCCTGCATATAGTTCTGCTTATACTCACGATGGGAACAATGATTTGAAATGAAAGAGGTGGTTGGGGCGGATGGATGGGGACACCCACCGTCAGCAGCTCGGACCTCGAGTGACTCGTCTCCGCTGACAGCCAGGTGGAAGACGTCCTATTAGTAGCATTAGCGAGAAGCTGTGTCCACAGCAGCGCTGTCAACTAAACAGGAGCTTCTCTTACTTAGCGCTGTTAGCGTGTCAGTTTATCTGCTGTTTGCTTTCTCTTTGCTGTCACTTCATAATTTGTGTCTTTTTCTTCAAGGCCATCTAAAAATCCGGATCATCGTGATGACGGACGCATTCCCGTCGCACCAAAATGCCCTGTTCAGCCATGTGTTTGAAGGAACGAACGACGGGGACGACCGCTGCCACCCTCTGGCCTCTTGGGGTGGTTTTCGCCTCGACCAAGCCCACCTGAACCCCCCCCCCTTGACGTTGCCGTCTCCGACTGAGCCCCCGCAGCGTGCTGCTGCTGCTGCACGGGGTTTTTGTATTTTTTTTCCCGTCTCCTCGAGGAGATCGCGCACGCCGCGGCTGCGCGAGTCGAGTGTGCTCTCCTGTTGATCATTCTGCGCCTGTCGCCGCGCCGGCCTCCGGGGAAAACTCGAGTTCTGTAATTAAGTTTGTTTTTTTTGTGTTGTTGGTTTTTTTTTTTTTTCTTTCCCTCTCCACCTCCGAGCCTGCCAGCCCATCCAAAACCTCTCACTTCCCATCCACACCCACTCAGGCAGCTCCAGGAGCCCTGAATGGGCATCAATTATTCAAATTAAAGCTCCAACTGACAAAAAGCCAATTCCAGTAATCCCTCCCACCCCCCTGCTGCCTCCCCCCCACCCCCCCTTCCTCTCCCTCCCAATTTATATCAGGCGATTAGCTGGAGAAGCTAATCATTATACTTTCTAATTGACTAAATGAGTCGACAAAGAGAGGAAGCACAGACAGCAGTAATTACCAGCCGGGGAGTCAAAGCGGGGGGCTACAGGGAGTGAAGTGGAGGCGCCGAACTGCTGGAGTGACGCGGATGCCAACAAGTTGCTAAAAAGACACCATTGTTGCTCATATCTGGGCAGCGCGCTGCCGATCGGGCGCGGCCCTGAGGGTGACCGGGGGCCGGGCTGAGGCGGGCTCTCCTCCCGAGGAAAAAGAGCAGCAGTCGGAGGGGAGGTGGGGGGGGACTCGAAGTCCGTCAGGACTAACGCCGGACCTTGAGGGGGTCCACGGTGGGGGACAAGACCGGGTGAGGGGTGGGGGGCAAAGGAGGACGCAGCAGAGAAGGAATTTTCTTCCAGCGTCCGGTCAGTCAGCGTCGGTTCATTCAATGACAGGAGGAACCTGTTAGTCATGGTGCTGCAAGACTTGGTGTGATCACGGGGCTGCGTTGCTGCCGATACCGGTACTTTTTAATAATTAGGCTTTTTGAATATCTAAATAGTTAAAATCTAGGAATTTAGGCAAAGTTCATATTCAGAGAGAAAATACTGGTATTTGATTCATATTACTGAAAGAAACAATACAACAGTAATTGCTATTTTCTCAGTATAAGCAAAGTGCTCACAATCATCAGTTCAGAAAACAAAAGCACAATTGAATTTTTTACTTAGGCTGTTCAAAAACTAATATATATATGTATACAAATTATACAGAAAACCTTTTTCCAGTTCCACTAAATGTGATAATTCGAATATTATTCATTTACTATTATTATCATAATGTGTTATTCCAAAATGGCTAAATTGTACCATAATAGGAAGAAAATTAAGAATATGATGGCTGTTAATCAAGACAAACATCAAGAAATGAGGCTCACTGGTTCCCTCAAACTGAAAAGTAGAAAACTTCCCATGGGCCCTGAATGAGTCACAGTGCTTAAGCTGAACAACAATAAGGACAGCCCGAGTAAACGACCCAATTCTAGGGGAAAGACCACCAGCCCCCGCCCACCTGGCACTGACTCACCACAAAAGCAGAGAACATGCAGCTTGTTTCGCCCGACAGCCGACACAACCGAAACCTTAAAAAAAAAAAGCCAAAACAATATCCAACCACGGAAGCAGGGAGGAAGATGGGGTGGATGGATGGACAACAAGTGATCCAGAAGATCAAGTGTGGTCTCTTAGCCACGAACCGTGTCAGGTGACGCGAGGAAGACAAGCACGGTTACAGCAACACCTGCAACTTGTCTTCTTTTGAGACTTTTTGATGCTTGAATGAGACGAGATGAGAATTCTATTCGCTAATAAAGTCCAAGCCTGAGTGTTCAGACAAAGCCTGTCCAGTGCTGAAAGATGGCGACCATGTTCTGGAGAGAACTGGAAAATCGCACAGTTTTGTGCTGGGCTGCGAGACTTTGTGCGCTGCGGTACCGGCAGCAGCCAGCAGCTCACCCCAGATTTCCTCAGCACGCCGCGTCGTCGCTCACCTGTTGCCGTGGACGTGAGAGGCGCAGAAGGCGTAGCTGTAGTGCAGCAGCGTGGGGTCCACCAGCGCGTTGCTCTCCGAGTAGTCCATCAGGTCCTTCAGGTAGCTCAGGTGGCGGTGGCAGCCCCGCACGCCGTACCGGGCGCAGTACTCGTCCAGGACGAACACCTGGCCGGGACTGAACCAACCCTGGGGGAGCAGACACAATGCACGGCAACCCGATGAACATGAGGCGAAGTTGGGGGGGGGGGGGGGGGTGAATTGGAATTGAAGCAGTGTTGTGGTCAACAGAGTGGTCGGCAACTGTCCATCCCATAGAGATGTACAGACAATATTGTAACACAGGCCTTCTCCAGGAAGAGGCCATGGCTGCCTTCTCGTTAGAAAACTGTGATACTAGTTAGAATGCGCACTGTGTTCTGCATCCTGATTGGCTGAGGGGCTGTAAGTCAATGTCAATCAATCTCCTTCGTCCCTCCTCCATGTCCAGTACAGAACGCGTCCCACGCAGCAAAGTTACTGTATGTGTCTGCAAAGTTTCTCCACGACTAAACCCACGACGTCGACGAAACGTTCTGCACCGACTGAGGCTTCGGTGTCGCCCAAAACGCAGGAAGATGCTCACTATGGCAGAACAAGTTCAACTTGTGGACGTGGTGAGGGAAGGTAGAAGCTACGTGGCTGCAGGGCGCTATAATAGAACACAGTACTGAGTCATTGTAAACAATAAATCCGACTACTTTGTGGATTTCCCCTATCACGGGTTCTTTTCGGAACGTCACCCCCCGCGATAAACGAGGGTTTACTGTCCACCATTTGGGTACTACAGTCAGACCACTGACAGGTGATCTATGAATAACACGCAATAAACAGCAGTCAAACTTGTGTCCTTTAAGTTGAAACATTAGAAGCAGGAAACTTAGGTGAGCGAGAGAACTGGCGTGAGTTTGACCAGGGCCAAATTACGATGGAAAAGTGAGACGAACAGGTGAGCTACAGACCAGTCAGCATGCTTATGCTGACCTTCCACCTCGGCACTGTGGCAGACAACACAACACTAACAATCTCACCAAGAAAGACCTCATAATTAGTCATAATAACCTAACAAATAAACATTTTCCTGCTTATTTCAAAGTTCATTTATCTCATCTCCAAAGTAAATTCTTACTTGTTTTACATCAGGTTTTTTTCCACTTTTTTTGAAGCCAGAAATATTTTGAGGTTGAAATAAGAAGCCAAAAAAAGTCAAGTAAAAAATTTACTTTATAAAAATAAGACAAATGTTTGAGGAACACGACGACCTCGAGGCGTGAAAATCTCCCAGATTCCAAATGGAGCATCAGCAGGAGGAGCTGGAGAAAAAACTGTTTGATCCATGTTGAACCCCCCCCCCCACACACACACACACACACACACACACAAACACCTTGATTTACAGGCCTTAGAGGGACTGCTGCTATTGTCCGGTCACAGCCACTCGGGCAGCAAAAGGGGGACCGACACGATCTCGGGCCGGCTGGTGAATGACGGTGGGCCCGGTCAGTGTCCACGACCGTCGGAGTTGTTCGAGGTTGTGGTCGGCTCCACAGCGAGGCAGTTAGGACGCGTTGTTTCCTGCGCCTGCCTGAGAGCTACATCCAACCTCACCATTAAACGCAGCACATGGGGAGCAGTCAGCTGAACATCTATTCCCAACACTTCCCGTCACCGCCAGAGACAACCGCAAAATATCCACCGGCTTTGGGTCAACAAACACTTACAAGCTCCCAAAAAATTACTAAAGTTGAGGAAGGGCGGAGGGGTAAAAAAATCCTCACTACTCTCTCACAATTAAACAGAGCGAGCGTGCGAAGGTTAATGCTTCAACACGGAGCTAGAATCTCCAAAGCAGGAGAGAAAGGTGTGGAACGACTGGAACATCCTGAGAAGTTCACGAGTTCGCTCATCCTGCACGTAATCACTAAATTAGGCATGAAACTTACAACGCTAATTAAGATTCCTCACGGAAGCAACATTAACAAATTAGCACCTCCGCCGAGCGAGCCGACGCCACACGCGCGCGCACACACACGCACACACAAACACACTGCCAGCTCCTCCCTGCCCGCCTGCCAGCGTCGCCATGGCTCTCCGCCCGGCGACGGGCGACCCAGGAGAGGAGACGAGCAGCAGAGAAACTGTTTCACCTTCGGAGCAGCTCGCTCCTCCACCGAATCATCTGCCACTTCAAGAGTCGGAGGCGACAGCGCGCCGGGGCGAGCGGCAGCAGAGGCACCAAATGTCCCCCTTTTTTTTTTTTTTAAATGGGGCAAAAAGGAGCTTTTCGGAACCTGGTGTCTCGGGACGCGAATGTTGGGAGAGAACATTTGGTCTACAAAAGAGAGTTTTCCCTCACAAAGGGGCCTGTTTGAAAATGCCCAACGAATGTGGTGCAGGCGACGTGTGTTTCTGCGCCGGAAAGTCGACGATCATAGTGAATATAGTGAAAAAAAAATAAATAAAAGGGTCATGCTGCAAAAACTCCGGATACCTTTTGTACTGAAGGCAGCGACAAAAATACTAGATCGAGTTCAGGTACTGGATGAACTCGGTGTAACTTAGATACCGAATATAAAAAAGCTGGAGGAGTTTGTTACAATAATGCAGATTTACAGACTCAAAAACTCTCTTTGGTAATAGTGACAAAATGAACAGTGGGTTTGGACAGGCTGTGCTAAGGAACGCTTTCTGGTCTGCACACCGCAACTTTTTGCACACAGCTCAGACAAAATCAAAGCTTCGGCTTCACTCGACTTTGGACCAAACGCACCAAACGCGATGCGGCTCATGGTGGAAGCGCTGCTGCTTCCACCTCTCGCTCAGAAAGGAGGAGCTGACGAACCAGCAGCTCAGTTTCAAAACAAACAAACAAAACGACGCCATGGCAACCGCGAAGGAGAAGAGGAGCTTTCGGACCAGCGAGTAAAAAACTGAATTCATGCTCCTGCGCCGACGTCTCCCTCCATCGCTTTCATCTTCCTCATGCTAGACAGAACAGGTTCAATATAACCGGCTCCTTTGTTATAAAGGAAACAGAGCATCAATAGAGGCAGAGGTCTGGATTTGGAGTCTCTCTCACATGTACTGAGATGAGACGAGTTGTCTGACATGGCTTTTCACCCTCGAGCTCAGCCCGACAACTACGCACATGTAAATGTGTCAAGTAAACAAGTTATTGACAAACCGAGTGAAATATCAGTGAAGGTAAATACAAAGCAGAACAGTGCTCTATGGCCTGAACAGTAATTTGCACTGGTCCTTTCAGAAGAACAGTCTCGCTGAGATGAATATAAGGCTGGAAACTGCATAGAAATGCTTGTGAGCTTTTCTTTTGAAATGCAGGCTTTTCTTTTGAAAGCATCAGCCTGCAAACAGAGTGATGAAGAACTCTGAGCCTGTGAGTGTGCATACAATCACGCGCTGACGTTTGACCCAAAGTCTGTTTTCCTTTCTTATATCGACGATCATGCGTGAAGCGCCCCCACCCCCCACCTCCTCAAGATCAGCAATGAAGAAGAGGCTCCCTCCAACAGTCCTGTATTCCTCCAATATTCTATGCAGAGCGTCATTGACATGCTGTTTCTTGTTGGGGTTAGCTGGACCTGGCAGAGCACCCCCCCCCCCGCCTAAGCAGGCCTTTTCAGTATGCCCCCCGCCCATCATCCTTTCGTCCTTCCTCTTCCTCCTCACTTTGCCGTCTTCTTCCTTCCTCTCTGCGAGCCGTCTGTAGGCTCGAGCTATTAATATCACACCATGGCGCGAGGCAAAAAAGAAAAAAAAAACAGGGGGGGGCGGGGGGGGGCTGCGGCCGGCGCGAAGCCACAAGATGTTCCGCCGTGACAAACAGATGGCGCACTCCAGTCTTGGCGCTGACCGCTCAATTAGCGGCTAACGAGCCGACTGCCTCGTTAGGCCTGCGCGCGCGTCTCCGTGTCGGAGCGCCGTCCGTCCGTCGCCTCTCTCCCCTTTCCACCTCCTCTTTGGAGGGGGGGGGGACACGACCCCCCCACAGCAGCTCGGCGAGGCACCTCCCGTCACCTGGCGGCGGCAGAGAGGAAGACGCTCGAAAATGGGGGGTGAGGGGTGGGGGGGTGGGCTTTTGATTTACGCCACATTTCTCGCGGAAGAATTCGTGACCCCAGCAGATGGGAGCTGTCAATTTGTTCGGCGGATTTACAGCTCATTCACAGGAGCACATGTTCTATTTTCGGGGAGGAAAGAGATGAGGAGCACTTCGGGAACGCGAGTAAAAAGCGAGGAACCAGGAAGAGAACCGAGACATCGAATCAGCCAATCGGACGTCGGTGGAACAACGTCGTTGTGAGCGACCAATGCGAGCGGAGAGCAGCTGCTGAAACGTACCTGCGGTAAACGAGGAACAGATGCGAAAAATTTCTTTGCCATTTAATTACCGGCTGTTTTCAGTCGCGCTCATGTGAACGGCTCCACATGCCGGTTGGCGTTTCACGTGGTTTTTTCCGCTGTAAACATTTCGCGGAACGTGACCATGAATCGAGATACAAACCGGGACGGGACGGACATCAGCGCTGCACCTGCGGCCCCCCTGCGGAGCCTGGAATAGGCTGAGTTCAAGACCCCTGCTCTGAATCCAGCAGGTGCCCCCCCCCCCCACACGGATCCGACGTCCACAGCATCATATATACGCGACGCCTGGATATGGACGCCAGTGTTGTCGGTCCTTTGTCTTTCGGTGCTCGGCATCTCCCCGCCTGCACTGCGGCCACAATGGGTCCCTCTGTCTGCAGGTTCCTCCAATTAGCACGACTGTAACCAAATCCCTGTGAAGCTTCAGCCTCGTGAGGAGCTGAAGGGGGTGGGGGGGGTAAAAACCGTGCGCATGCATGAGCCCGGCAAATTATATTAGGCTTTAATGATAGGGGCACCGTGGGAGGTTAATTTGGCCGCGGGACGTTCGGACAGGTCTGACAAGTGGAGGGGGGGCGGACGGACACCTGCGCCCTCCCGAAAAAGTGGAGGTGGAGCTGCGGGGACAGGGAGGGACCAGGGAGGGGGATCCTGTGGGGAGGCCAAAGTGGGTCAGAGTGGCTCGTGGATTAAAAGGTAAATATTGGCCGTTGGATGTTGTCCAGTTCAGTGCCTCTTGACCCTGTGACCCTTTTTCCACTCTGCTTGAGCAGTGGGGTTGCAAGAAAGATGGGGGGTCCTGGGACCACCACAAGCTGCTGATGGCCAAAGTCGTCAGCTGAGGCACTTTTAGTTTTGTTTTCCCTGGTTCGGAGAAAAACCTCCGCAGTTTGTATTGATCTGCCGGGACAAAAGACTTTGCCCGACAAAAAAGAGGACGGACTTGAAAGGAGGCGTTCCTTCTCCTCCGCAGCTCCACCATTGTCCGGCTCGTGTCAGGGAGTCCTGTGAAATCAGGCTGTTGCCAGGTTGCCAAGTTTGAGCTCCAAAAAGTCCCCCCCTCGCCGCCTCCCACCCCCCAGTCTGAAATGATGCTCAACACACTCATACTTTATGCCACCTTTTTTTTTTCATCCCCCGTAGTTTTCGCGAGACAGAGGAAGATGCGTTTTCATCGGGGAGTTTTTCCAATCGAAGTCATTCAAATGGAGTCTTATTTTGAAGGCAGTTGCTGTGAACAAATGTTAAACAGCATGTGCTGCTGAATCCCACCCCTGCTGATGTGTGTCGCTTCTACCACGTTGCCTTTATTCCAGGAATATATATGAAACCAAATGCATCAAGAGTTACTTAATCCAAAGCTTTTGATTTGTAAAGACTTGAGAACTCCGATTTTGGTTGACTGAAAGTAAAAAATGTCCCTTTTGCTTAAAGTTCTTTCAGAATAATATTCAGTTGACTTTAAAAGAGAGACTCGGAGTTTCACCTTGTAACGTCGTCACTCTGCAGAACTTTAAGCCTTTTATTTTTGGGAGGTCTTTTTTCAATTGGAGCCACGGAGTTTAAGTGGTAAATCCTCAATTTGGCAAACTGTGAATGAGAGACCGAATCCGACGAACACCAATGAACAACGCAGCAACATCTGCACAGCTGTGGGAAGGAGGAGGAGGAGGAAGAGGCCACCGCACTACAGCACAGAGGTCAAACGGAACCCGGCTCGACCTTGAACCTTGACCTCTGCAAACGGCAGCCATGTAAACGGGCTGAGGAGACGCCTTGACGGTTTCGAACCGTCCTGTTTTGAGCAAACAGGCCGACGTCATTTCTGTGTGTTTTTCCAGGTTAAGTCTCAGTGATCGATTCTCAAGACTGAAATTAGCAGGAGAGGTGATAAACAGGGACACCAGTCAGCCGTTACATTATGACCACCTCCCATATGTTCTGTAGGGTCCCTCTCTTACCTGCCTGAACAACCCTGAGCCTTCGAAACCATGGATCCACCTGACCTCTGAAGCTTTGATTGGTTCCCAAACAACAAGACAACTGATGTCGATGCAGAGTCATTCAGACCTGAAGGTCACAGAGATGAGGGGGGGGGTTGACCCAGCAGACCACCTTGTTTACTTCCCGCCTCTCAGTTCCCCCCCGCGCTCCCCGTCACCAGTCCGAAATGCTGACACGGCCGACGGTGCACATTAACTCCACCTCAGACGGAGCTCAATGCTCCAACCGGTGGCTTCAATGGGCTGTTGGACCCTGTTCAACCATCAGTGGGAACTGCACTGATCCAGTTAGCAGGACTCCAGGGCCTCCACCCCCCCCCGCGTCCCCCCGCCCCTTCAGCTACAACCCAAATTTCTGCCTAATTACTGTTGTTGTTGTCGGGTTCAACTCGACGTGAATAAAAACGCGACCGGGTTCATGACATGAATCCAAGCTCCTTCTCAACAGATGTCCCCCGCGCTGAGGCACTGGCCTTTTTTCTCGGAGCGTCCGCTGAAAAGGGAGGCTCAGGTTGGAGCACAAAGCCCTCGAGTTTCCCACAAAAGGCCGAGGCGAGGGGGGGAGGCGGGGAGGGGAGAGCGGGGCGTGAATGGATCGGTCTAATTGCAGGGTTGGAGGGAGCCCTGGTGAGGCAGGTAGGGGAAATGAAAGACGGCACAGATGTCACTCTCCGGCGAGCGTCTCCTCGATCGACCGGCCCCCCCCCAAACGAGGCGAGAAAAACAACATGAGGGGGCCACGGCCGGAGGACGGAGCGTCGCCTCGGGGAACCTTCAACCCCCGGCAAACTTCGAGGAAAGGCTCAGGTGTTGAAAAATTAACAGACTTGGTGATGAAAAAATCTCCATACCTACAGTTTCAGGCTTGAATCCAGACAAATCATTTGCGGCTCCATGCCTTCATGAAAACACCGTTCCCCCAGTTTGGACATGTCCTCCCAGAACGTTGCACCTGTGCTGCAACGTCATGGGGAGCAAAACAAGAGAACGACTCCGAAGTCCGGTAGATTTTTTTGGCAGGTCAGCGCCAAAAGCACCAAAGGTCAAGTCCAAACACGAAGAGGAGGTGCAAACTAACGATTCAGGTTGGTTATGGACAGTTGTACCCGTCGGCAAAACTGTCCCGGACCTGAATAAACGCACCAGCAAGACACAATCCGCACAACGATCAGTCTGAAGCATCCAGACTTGGTCAGTCGTCAAAGATGGGTTACAGCGCGCCGGCCGCCGAGCATGTCGACATTATTTACATACACCGTGAATCGGATCCAAGGCGGCCGGCCGCGCCGAGTTTCCCTGAAATCTGCTGGCGTGACACGCGCGGACCTGGGAGTGAGCGCGAACAGCTTGTGTGTCTGTTTGTGGACGACGACAGTGACATTATAGGAGGAAGTGATAATTACAGTGGACACGGCTGCGTGTGTCTGCTGCTCAGCAGGCAGACAGGCTGCTTTTTTTTGGGGGGGGGGGGGGGGGGGGGGG
>JAUESF010051459.1:0-16394 GCA_032274765.1 Malacoctenus tetranemus | reverse complement strand
CACACACACACACACACACACACACACACACACACACACACACACACACACACACACACACACACACACAATCAACTCCTGTCTCCACTTTTTTCTTTTTTTTGACATTCTCAAATATTCATTGCCTCCGTGAAAATCCAGATGATTGTCTTATTTCCCCAGAACGAACGTTATTTCTCAAATCAAGAAGGGGCTTGACAGCCTTTGAAAGGAGTGACAGACCACTGCTGTTTCACCTGCAGCCCCCACCAGACATCCTTTTGTAAGAGGGTGCATGTCTCCCCCTTCTAACCGGGCATCAAGGCAATACAGGCTAATTTAGACATGGACTTCAAAAAACTGGTTTGAACCAAAAAGGAAACACAAGAGGGCCCTCCCTACAACAAGCAGCAGCGTCTGGTAGCTTAAAGTGCCAAAGGTTTACCTCTTATTGCATCGAGGCCAAACTTTATTTGTAAAGTGACAGTTTACCTTGTTGTTTATTTGTCCTAAAGAATTACAGAAAAAATAACAGGAACGATTTGGGAAACAGCCTGAAACAGGCAAAGCCGCGAACAGGGAGGTACAACAGGTCCCCCTGCTGGAGCAAAGCACCTCATACATCACCACTGCTCAACCCTTCAGCAAAAATCACACCAACCAAAATGGGTCGCTGCACTGAGCTGTGCAGGTTGGACTCAGTTCCAGATTTACTTTTGGCTTTTGACTCCCAACAGTGGTTCAAGCCCCCCCACCCCATGGTGCAGAGTTTACACATTTCTTTTAACCTTTGGCATCTGAAGACAAACTGAAAGACAATGGATTCTCACATTGTGTGATTTCTGTGACCTGCAGCGACATTTTGTAAAAACAACACAGAAGCAGACACGTTGTTATTTCTGTAAACAGCATTTTCAGCATGGTTTAATGAACATTTGAAAAAATACAAATATAGAATTTTGACAACATGTGAAACAGCTCATCCTTTACTTAACTTGACATTATCAATGTAAATCTAATCTAAGCTTGTATATACTAATATTTAATCCCCTCCCATCGATGTAGTTTTAAACCCACTCTAACACTATACACACACACATCGCTCATACCATCAAATGTCCTTTAAAAAGACCATAATTAGGCTTCAACAACAAATACGTTCAATCTATATTTACTCAATGGAGGCAGAAAAATCTGATGAGAAGTTTCCTGTAACTGTAAAAACCTTCAACCCCGCCACACAGACTCACACTCACCAAAAACAAACAAACATGCAGAAGCAGCACACGCTCTCTGAAAGTTCAACACTTCTTAGAAACAATAAGCATGTAGACATGGACTGTGTGTTTTCAAGTGTTTGTGCTCTTTCCTCTGCTGACCTCTCAATACCTGCACGCGCTGGTCAAAGGCACTTATGTGGCTTCGTACCAACAAGCTGGTTTCTGCGTCCCTCAGATCTGTGGCCTCATAACTTCTCACTGATGGTAAAGGAAAGCACGTCGTCAGAGAAAACATTCAGTCCATAACAACCATTTTACACTGTTTTCAGGTCAGTGATTTATTGGAGAAAAACAGGGTTTGTTTCTTTTCCTCTTCATTGCCAGATGCAGCAACAGGGCAACAAAGTAGCGTTGACATATCGTGGAGACACAATATGTTTGTGAGCAGAGTGTTCTATGGGGATGTCATGAACCCAATGTGAGCTAGAAAGTGCTGCCAAGTAGCTATGCAGTGATTCTGAGCACAGCTGCAGTCTTTTGAAAAGGGATGAAGAACTATACATGTGAACCTTTGATGATTACTTGGAATACTTCTTTCTTTTAGATGATATTTCCTCACTCTATTCAGAAAAAAACCTCCTTGAAAACTTTTAACGTTCCCACCTGACGCCAAGAAACCAAATACAACTTTTTTACTTGCAACAAAAGCTACACTGGTAATTTATTCGTCGCCCCAACACATAATCACTCAAGATGTTTGTGCAAAAAGCTATAAAATGACTCTATTGGATTTGTTTACTTGCAACTTTTTATGAAAGCAAAAAGACAGATTTGTATTCAGAATGGTCTCTGGGAGTTACCTGTCTAAGTGAGGGAGGACCTCACAAAGCTGGCTGAGCAGGGCGCGGTGTTTGTGGGGGTTCCCCTCGAGCACTCCGCTGAGCCGAGTCAAGTAAGAGTCGAGGTTTCCCAGGGATGCAGTCTCACCCGTTCCTGCTCAACAGAACGCAAACCAGCACATCGGTCGGCCCGTCAAGTGTACTTTCAGATGACAAACATTACGGCATTTAAAGACTGATAAGCAGACGTGTTCACAAGCATTTCATGTTATGACAGAAAGTTATTAACCAATCAAGAAAGCCTCATGAGAGCTCATAACCAAAAGGAGCTCCACCAGCACAGTGATTTGGTCACATTGCTTTCAAGGAGCCAAAATAAAGGCAGACCTGGCAGAGGGACTGATGAGAGACTGTTGACCAGCGTGTGTTTAATAGCCAGCAGGTGTTGATGTAGAGCCTGTGTCCGCTTCTCGTCCTGGCCCAGCTCAGCCTCCAGTCGCTCCTTGGCGTTGTACATGTCCTTGATGTGCCGCTGCAGGACTGCGTTCTGCTCTTCAAACTCGATGTTGGCCTTACGAAGCCGCCGTAACTCAGCTTCTCGAGCTGAAAATGCAAAGATTTCAATGAATATGGTTTCAATGAGACAATAAAATGATATCTTCAAGTGGCTTGACCCCCCAAAAAGCAGCATGTCTACATCATTTTTGTTCAAATGCAGTATTTTTGCTTCTTTCTTCTTCTGTTACCTTTGTTCTGATCCAGGAACTCCTCTGTGAAAATGGGGATGTCAAATCTGCTCGGGAGCTCTGAGGACTAAAAACGGCAAATCGGTGAATAAAAAGAGAACTTAGCAAAAAAAGTAGTGGTGAATGTGCCCTCACAGAAGTCCCAGTACCTTTGCTATTACTGCTGCTGAACTGTTGCCACTGCTGATTGATGGAGTGTCTTCTGTGAAAGGAAAAAGAAGTGCAGATCTTTGGTTTTATGGCCAACGTGTCACATAACAGAGAGGCAAAAACACAAGGTCGGTCTTTAAACTGGTAATGCATTAAAACACCAGAGAAAACAGACATGTGTGGGAAGAAGTCCGATTGATTGGCGACACTGAGGCTTTCCGTCACCTTTTTTGATGCGCTTGTCTTGTATCTTGGCACTGGTGAGCTGAAAGGCTTCGGTCTGCTGATACTCCTTCAGCTCCTGTGCGTACAACATCTTCTCTCGTTCCGCCTCGTCCAAATAGCGCTGTCCATAAAAACAATGATGGAATGTTGAAAAACAAACTGGATCGAGCCTTCACGTGACAAATTCAGGGTGTTTGCCAACACGTAAGCCACTGACTGTGTGTAAAGCACAGCTTGCCACAAAACAAAAGGATCAGAAATGTTTGTTTCATAAAGCCGCATTCACAAGGAAAACTCCAAACTACCTGTTTGTCATTTGGAGCTAATCGCGTCCACTCGGCTCCGAGCCTCTTGGTGATCTCTGGGAATGGTAAGTCAGGGTATCGGGCCCGCATGTGTTCTCGACGCTCATTCAGGAACCGGACGTACCCGGTCACCGGTGCCTTGGGACCATTCGGTAGCACCTTCTTTCTTTTCTTTCCTTTCGGCCATCCTCTCTTCTTCGGCTGCATCGGAGAAAAAAAAACAGCCGTTCACAGAGGTGTCACCTGAGCCTGTGTTTCCCTGTTTGGTTCATTTCATCACGATGACCATTTAAAGAATGAGCAACATTTAGAGAACATTATGTACCTCTGGCCGGTACGACAAAATGGATAAAACATAGACACATATCTGTTGGTACACTTCAAGCTTTGTGTAGATTTGTGCTTTCAGTTTTAGCAGTATTTGGCCGTCTCCCCAGTGCTTATGTGGCCTCCTCCCACTGTCCAACACAAACATCATGGGTTTAATGGTGACTCTGCATTGACTATGGGTATGAGTGTGTGTGTGTGTGTGTGTGTGTGTGTGTGTGTGTGTGTATGCCCTATAATGAACAGGTAATCTTTCCAAGGTGTCCATTACCTATGTAACGATTTATGACTGAATGTTTAAGTTGTTGGTTATTTAAATTGCTTCATGCTGTGTTTTTCCACCCTACTGCTTGTACTCTATTTACAAAGAACAGAGTGCAGTGGTAAAATCTCCAGTCTTTTGGCATCACCCATCGGAAGTTTAACCTTCCCAGAAGTCAGCGTGCTCACCTCCTCCTGCGGAGGGTCCGCGGTGTGTGAGGCTCTGGGCTGCTGCGATGCATCACTCTGCTCCTGTTTGATCCCTCCCATGGTGTCCGTCTTTTCTCTACAACGGGTCGATGTCAGCGTGGAAATGACTGGCGACCCGTGAGGTTTGGTCCCGGCAGAGCAGCTCGTTGCAGGCTGAAACGGGAAAACCTGCGCGTAAGCAAGCGTGTGATGACTTTAGGCGTTATTTAACTCACGAAGGAGCCGCTGGTCTAAGCTGAAGTGGCTGCTAGCAGCTCGATGTGGCTAACGCTCAGTGGGCGCACACAACGGCGACAAATACAAACGGAAAACTAATCCTATCGACAGACGACGAAATATACCAAAGATTTACCTTTGTAAAAATGATGCTAGTATTTCATTTGCAATAAAAGCACTTTTCCCAGGAAACAGTTTCTACTTTTTGTATAAACGTTTTATTACTCACCGATAATGAATCTTTCGGCTAAACAGGAAGAACGGTCCAACTTTCACCTGATTGGTCAGAAGGGACACTCCTGATTGGTGAGTTGAAGACCTAACAGTCACGTCCCGCCCCCCTCCAGTAACGACCAGAATGTACCGCATCAGGCACAGATGGCATCAGCGGAGAGGCAAAATATCACGCAAATAAAGAAGTCAGAAGACAAGACAAGTGTATCAATATGACATTGGAATGGCAAATATAGCTACAACAAACGATTAATTATAACTACAAGTTAACTATAAGCAGCTTTTTCAGGAAACAGCCAGTTCTGTTCTTCAACTCACATTTCAGTTGTTTTTTTTTTCTGTTAGGATCTTTGATCAGGAAAAAAAAAAACAATTGATCATCAAATGACGTTCAAAATACACAACAAACACAATGCTCAAATTATCATGACTTCCTTCCAGTTTGAGACCACTTCATTTGCAACCAGACACTTTCAGTAAGACATTGACACCAAGTTGGTTCATAAAATTTCGAAACTGCTTTAGACAATTGACCTATTTCTAATTAAAAACTACTTGGCCCTGGCGCTTTGACTTGTGGGTCCACCGTCATTTAGTTCTCTGTGTGGGTTCATCACAGTGCTCACTGGGGTTGCCAACTCCTCAGACAGAAATGTCACATTTGTAAGTCGTTTAATTTTCTGAATGATATCATTGCACTATTTGCATGATGGATAATTTGCCAGGCCGGGGTCGGCAGAGGGTTTGGATCAAGGACCAGCTGGGTTTGCGTTCTACAGTTGGGCAGGTGGTCCAACCAATACATGCTAATGTGTTGAGAGTCTGGATGGCAGAGTGCTGAATGTATCACTTAGCTTTTTGCTTTGGGGAAAGAAAAAAGAAGTTGTCCAAGTGAATTCAGAAAAATGCCAGATTTAGCCCCCCCAAAAAGTTGCACGATTGGCAACACTGCGTACTGGTGGTCACACGGTAGTACTGCATCACAGACGTTTTTATCGTTTATTGCTCAGAGAACGTCACGCCCTGCGTATCGTGGTAAAACATATCTTAAATTGTGTTTTCCCAATTATTTAATGACTTCACAAAAACATTTCAAGCAAGCTGATTGATTTTGAATAGTTCTTCCTTAAATATGAATACTACTGTGATAATAGTGAGGTTCACATATAAATGAAAACAGTCCAGCATGATTAGCCATTTTAAAAGTGACACATCGTTTTCTTTCTATCACCTTCATTTATTTATTTTTTCCCCCAAGTACAATCTTGCAGCAATCACACTGGTGTATATCACGAAATCAAGTTTCCATGTCCAGATTTTATGATCACATATCAAAGGCCTGTTCATAAGCAACAGAAACACTATACAGAGCATCGAAGGGGACAGTCAAATGACAGTATCTACAATGGGGCATAAACTACCTAATAAACCAGTATAATCAAATTAAAATCACTCAGTAAATGCAAAGACAGCATAAACCCGCCAAGTATTATACATTCTCGCATAATGTTAACAAAGAGCCAGAACCAAACAAATTCATTATTCTACTTTCAGAAGAATTACATGCAGAAACCAGTGACCAGCTCACAAGAACAGTACCCATTTTCATTTATGACACTTTATGATGGGAAATATATTTTACCTTCATCCTCCCATTAGTTCATGTCCAAAATGTCCGTTTTAGGAGCAGAACTGTGTTGACACTGGTGGACAGGCTGATTGGCCACATGAAGGAAGCAGTGTAAAAAGGAAAATAAATATTTGTGGTGCGATGTTTTGAAAATAGGGGGAAAAATGTTTATATTTGGACTGATCAGATGAGTATGTGGTAGATATGTATTAACCAAGTCAAAAAGTAAAAATATAGGTCTCGGATGCCCAAAAGCAAGTTGGCCTGTCTTGGACAATCGATGCCCAGTAATGTGCACATGTCCTAAATAAAAGCCATTTCTCTTGCACATTGCTAAATTAACAGCTATTTGTATTTAAAAAAACCAAGCAAAAAAGCAGAACAAGCGATTTTGACACATCATACAAATGCTCACTGCTTAGTGAGCATTGAATTGCACTAATTTGTATATGAAAGTATGATAATGAGAAAATGTATAGAACCTTGCATTGAACAAGTTTTAAACAATGACATCTTATTACCAGAACTCAGCATCTTTTGTGTAAATTGCATTGTTGAAGCATGTAATTATAAAATCCATTCACACTTCAACTTTATGCAGTTGCATGTAATTTAATGCATTTATCAACCATGTCATACCATCAAAACGTACCCAGGAAGTTCAAGGTGTATAATTTAAAAACATCTTGAGAACAAAATGAGACAATGAAGGTTTATTTAGAAGTGGAACCCAGACAGGGAGCAACTTACACTTCAGTGTAATACTGACATGTAGCATAGTGCATAACTGAGCAGTGGTTGATTTAAAATGAAGGTGATAGTGAAAGACAAATGGACATAGCAGCACGTGATTTTCATAACACAAAAGGCAGGACAGGTCAACTTTTTATGTACTTTTATTCATCGTTTACAATTTTTGTAGTCGTTTCTTCATTAATGTCGATCTTTTTGGCAAACAGTTGTCATTGCGTTCTGTACAGTCCGGTCCCATGTTGTCTGCTAAAATTTGTTGGGCAGGGAGGAATGAGACAAGAGCCAAGACGGGTCCAGGCCTTTACAATTTGTCCAGGTAGTTTTCCAGGGGTGGGATGGTTTCTTTGATACCCTTGCGTTTGCGTGTGTCCATGGAAATCATGCCGGGCTTGCTCGAGGGGTCAAGCGGGTCTCCAGGATAGATCTGCCAATGGTCAAACACACACTGTGGGAAGGCCTGACCGCCAGTGTTGGAACGGAGATCAGCGGTGAAACCTGGGGATAGACAGAAAGATCAGTCTCTAAATCTGCTTGGAGACCTTTCACAGCAGCCTGAGAGAATCTAAGGAAGTATTGCATATAGTGAACAACTGCTTCCGCTTAATAGACTGAGGTGGTGTTTACCCCAGAAAACACTACTTCAAGCAGAATCAAGAGTACTGCTGTAAATTTGCAAGTAGTGAGGTTGGACAGATTGTTTTTGATAATGACACTGAACTTAAATGATAAATGTGATTTGTAACAACACCAAAGTTGTTGACATTCATGCAAAAAGTTGATTGGCGTTTTGACTTCCGAGCAGAATGTAGGACGAAAACAATTTCTGTTTTCACTGAATCTTCATCAACTTGTAAAATAGAACTCTGAGTAGGTGGACGATACTGTTGTTTCATTATGGAAAAGTTATTGAAAAAGACTTACCAAACGACTCATTGACAGGCAGGAAGGCCTTGGTAACATACATGGGGGTTCCCGGAACCTGATTCTCCTCAAACACATGGCCACGCCTCCTGGTCACCACACCGTAGATTCCACCGACAGCAGTTTCAGGACACTGAAAAAAGGAAATGACATTATTAAACAAAAACTCAAGCTGGTGAAACACGCACAAATAAGTTTCCTATCAGACGAACCACATCCATGACAACACTCACCTGGATCTCCACCAGGTAGATGGGCTCCATCAGCCTCGGTTGTGCTGTAAGCTCACAAGCATAAAGAACCCTGCGGGCTGTGGGGATGATCTGACCACCACCGCGGTGAATGGCATCTGTGTGCAGGGTCACATCGTGGATGTCAAAGCGAATGGCCCGCATGTTCTCTTCACAGAGGACACCCTGAAAACAATGAGACATTAAAAGGATGCAAACCAAGAACCACCACTCAACAGAAACCATCCCATCAGATTGACTTCCATCCTACCTCCTTAGCAGCCCACTGGAAACCAGCCACGACGCTGTCCTTGATCTCATTCAGGTACTGCACACCCTTGGTAACGTCCATCAGCAGGTTGGGGCCAGTTCCGTCTGGTCCGAAGCACCAGATCTTCCTGGCCTCACCGACATCCCACTCATACGTGTCAGCAAGGTAGCGAGCACGGGTCTTGAGCTCCTGCCGAGCACTGACCTCACCCTTCTCGATGTCCTCAGCCAAGCCTTCTGGGAAGGGACGGGCCTTCATGAAAAGCCTGTTGTGCTTGTTGGGGGACTTTGCCAGACACATCACGCTTGATTCCTCGCTGACTGTCTCTCTGTAGGAGACAACTGGGTCGGATTTCTGTGTAGAAAAAAGAAGAAGCTTAGTCTACAAATGGCTACTTAGAAACCAAGTCAAAATTAAAGCATGCAATTGTTTCATTTGAAAATGGTGGGATTTTGAGACCGACTGATGGAAGAAAAATTGGTATGAAAGCTTTAAAACATCACCTTGAGTGGGATGCAAGCATGATCCTCCTCCAAATCCTTGAGGCAGATCTCCAGATGCAGCTCTCCAGCTCCAGCAACAATGTGTTCTCCAGACTCCTCAATGATGCATTGCACCATGGGATCGGACTTGGACAGACGCTTCAGGCCTTCCACCAGCTTGGGAAGGTCAGCGGGATTCTTGGCCTCCACAGCCACTCTCACCACAGGGCTGACACTGAACTTCATCACTCTCATGTTGTGCGATTGCTCAAAAGTAGTGATGGTTCCGGTCTTGACGAGATACTGGTCCACTCCAACCAGACCAACAATGTTACCACAAGGTACATTTTCAATGGGCTCCACGTAGCGGCCCATCATCAAAATGGTCCTAGCAAAAGAAAACAATGCTTTAGCGCACTAAAGGAAATAACTTATCAAGCAGTACACAAAAGTGACAATAACCAGGACACTTGCAAAAATCGAACCTCTGAATTGCCTTCAAGTACAGATCTTCCTTCTTGCCGGGAGTGAAGTTTGGTCCCATGATGCGTACTTTCAGGCCAGTGGACACACAACCAGAAAACACACGGCCAAAAGCGTAGAAGCGACCCTTGTCACTGGTGGGCACCATCTTTGAGATGTACATCATCAGGGGACCTTTGGCGTCACAGTTCTTGATACCTGAGAAACAAATTCATTCAAAGCTCAGTCAAAAATGAAACTTGGAAAAAAAAGTCAAGTTATGGTGCACAAATAAACAAAGTCTTTACCAACTGCAGCTTCATCGTCACATGGTCCCTCATACAGCAGCTCACAGCGGTACTTCTGGGCAGTGACGGGGGAAGGCAGGTGAATGGTGATCATCTGCAGGAGTGCTTCTCCAGCAGGCAGCCAGCGGCGCATCACAGCCTTCAGGAGAGGCTTTCCCTCCTTCTCCTTGTCCTCAGTGTCCAACTTGATGTCCATCTTCTCAATCAGTTTAGCGGTTTCCTCTTTTTTGAAATTCATGATGGCATCAAACACCTAGGAGAAAATCTTTAAATTAACTGGATGCACGTCAGGTAAGGATGTTTCATCAATCACTTCACTGGAAGCCTGCTCAGGTTGAAGGTTATCATCACTGATTAGTCAGGTCAAAGTGAAGAATGTTTGAAATCATCACTTGCAGGCATTCAGTATCCTTATTTGGATAAAATAGTTGTACATCAATGTTCCAACCAACACACTGAATTTTCACAATTGTGTATGAAATTAACAGGAATTTGAAAAAAACATGTCTCGTTACCTTGTAGATGGGATCCAAGACAAGAGCGCAGAAAGAACGGGGCAACTTCTTGCCATCGGCAGACATGGCAGACTTGCCAAATTTCCCAGTGGCAGCATCAAAGTACCTAATATAATAAAGATGACATTACAACACAGCTATACAAAATACAAACCATCTTAATTCACATCTCTAGCACAACATCGACTCAATACGTATATAAATGGAGTACTACAACAAAGAAACCCAAGTCAAATGTTAAATTCTCTACTTCTGAAGTCAGCTACCCATGTGATGAAATACACATCTGTGTATTTATACTGTTAATTCTTGAAGCACAAAGGTGTAACAGGAATTTTACTGCCTATGTTGTTTTTTAGCCATTTAGATATTCAGAGAATCTCAGAATCAGTGCAAAACTACACAAATAAGAATTTTTTCCTTCCCTTTAAAACAGTATTTTCCATTATCTGTTGTAATACCTCCTAAATTTATTAGCTAAATTACTCCAAACTTGGTCAGGAGGGGTCGGGACGCACCTGTCACCCCACAGCTTCTTCATCATGTCCTCCACCTTCTTGCAGTGCTCTTCTGGTGTCATCTGGGTCTTGCCCTTGGCAGCGAACTTGGCTGCGTACATCTCAGCAAACTGCTTCAAGGTGAAGGCCCATCCATGGAGACCAGAACCAAAGCCGATGGTACCGACAACTGGATCAACCTGTCAAAAAGCCACAAGTCAGTGTGAATCTCTCTCAATAAGCATTTACAATTATTGTCAATTCAGGACTATAAGCCCCTACTTTTTTCCCCACACATTGAACAATGTGGCCTATACCATGGTGCGGCTAATGTGTGTCGTCACCCCCCCCCTCCCCCAAATAACAGAGTGAGTGAAAGCTGCCATTAAGAGCAGGCTACGAACTCAATTCTAGCTGTGATTCCTGGGGCTACCATGAAGTGTTTGGACACTTTAAATGTCCAGTCCATGCTGATGTCTGATGTCCAAACATCCACCATCACCAGCAGATTTGATAGACCAGGCTGCTGCGTGATGAAGAGGACTGTGAGTTGGAACATTAAAAAAGGGGACTTTTATGCTTTAAGTGTGCAGGAGGAAGATGAAGCCATCTGCAACTTTTTTTTAGTAAGCTGCCATATATTTTTAACCAGTCAATAGGAGACATTAGAATGTTGTTGTGCACTGTCAAGCAAAATGTGTGTATGTCACGTAACTTGTGTGTTACCGACAGCTATGTATATTTAAAAGCAGCCGTGTTACATGTACTGTTTGAAATAAAGCATCTGTAATATGCATTTGTGTTACTATATGGATTAAACTAAAAGTTTAAAGAAACCTCATGTGTAATATGTTTCTGTGTAAATATTTGAAACAATGTGGGCTTAAAAGCTGGTGCAGCCTGTACACAATTAATTTTTTTCCCTAAAATTACAAAGTGCAGCTTTTAATCCGGTGCGTCCTGTAGTCTGGAATTTACAGCAAGTACATAAATAAGAGTCTCCCTGTGTGGAAATGCACAAGGTGAAGTTGCTCCCAGGCTATATCTCACCATGATGTTGCCCATTGGTCCACATTCATCCTCTCCGTAAGTAGAGATGATGACATTGACCGTCTCAACAATACGCTGGAAAGTCTGGTACAAATCTTCAGCTTCAAGCTGCAACTCGAGCAGAGCACGGTCCATCTTGTTCATCATCAGGACTGGCTTGATGCGCTCACCAATGGCCTGACGGAGCACAGTCTCTGTTTGCACACACACACCTGACAGGGACGAACAAGAACATTAAATAATTAACACCACAGAAGCCCTAGATAACACAAATATGGCACCCTGGGGTCCTTACAGACAGACCGCTTCATCAGTGCGGAACACCCGTGTTATTACCTGAGACGCAGTCGACAACGACGAGGGCTCCGTCAGTGACACGGAGAGCAGCAGTCACTTCGGAGGAGAAGTCGACGTGCCCGGGTGAATCGATCAGGTTGATCAAAAAGCCGGCGCCATCCTTGCTCTGCTTGATGAAGGCCAAGTCGTTTTCTCCCAGCTCATAGTACAGGGAAATGGCTCTGCAGGTTTAAATGATGGAGGGGTTCATTTTGACTTCAGTATTGCAAAAACAAACAAACAAAAAAATCTGAGGCGTGCATTCAGAGGTTTAGGCGTGAAATATTCTCAAGAACAAGACCTTGCCACAAAGTAATAATATTAAACTGAGCTGTTGGATTTAATGTGTACTCCAAAGGAGATAAGAAACCCCCACTTTGGAAATGTTCTTGTTTTGAAAAGTATGATAAGCATACTCAACTGATTAAAAAATGTTGACTGGCAACTTGGTTTTTCATTTGAGTGGTTGGACTCAAACAATCAACGTTTAGGAGACAATACTTACGTTGACTTGATGGTAATACAGCGCTCCTGCTCGTCTTTGCGCGTGTCTGTGAAACGGGTCTCTCCAGCACGGGCCGAGGCGATGATACCAGCCTTAGACACCAGGGAATCTGTCAGAGTTGACTTTCCGTGGTCCACGTGGGCAATCACGGACATGTTACGGATGTTGGCCTTCTTGTCCATGATGGCACGGATCTGGTCTACGGTGAAGTTCACCTAGGGGGGACACAGTCATGTTAGGACACCAAATTGTAAGAATGAGTTGTATAACAATATATTAACATCCTGGTAAACCCGGTATAATGTCCTATGAAGATATATCAACAAAACTGTTGATGCACATCACAGTCTTGTTTGACCAAATGGGCGCCACAGCTGAGATTTACTGATTCAACAAAGATAAAGCAATAACTTCATAAAATCATCTTTTTGAGCTAACAAGTCAGATAACTCGCAACTCTTGACTTTAGGGAGTGCCAAGCGGTTCACTTATCGCACCTGATTGTACCCAGTACAGCGCTAACTGTTGCTGACGCAGGGTAAATGCTTCTGCACCTCCACCCTGGGCGTTGGGTGTCCGCCATTACCAAAGATGACGTTATTGTTGTCTACGCAAGGCCCGAAAGAAACCAGGCACTCTTTCACCGGGCTTTTTTCAAACTTTCAGCGTGAACAGATCTATTCCCACAACAAAACAACAACGTATCCATTAAAAACTGAGTGGAATAAGGCAGACACTGGTATCGGCACTGACGATGTGATGTCAGGAATAGGCCACGTGTACAGACGTTGACTACGCTAAATGCTAACGTTAGCAGGGCCTAACTACCGGCAAATCCGTCCTGCGACATGAAAAGTCTTAGAAAACTACTTTGTATCATTGTATCGACTTCATCAAGGTTATTGTGTTCAAATGATGCCCTCCGGGTAATTCTAAAGGTGGGTTTGAGGACAATGGTTTCACTGGTTCAAGGAAAATACCACTGTCGGTTAGCAGCCGCACCGGCAAGAGTGGTTAGCGATTGCGACGTTTGAAAGACGGGAATACTTCAGCCTCAACGGGTGCGTTTTCTTTGGAAACTACCGACTGGGTTTACTCAAGTGAGCTGGTACACATTGGGCTGCATCTTAAATCATTTTACAGTGAATGCATAGGTGACAAAATGGTCGCCGGTTAGCCTGGATTGTACATCGTACATTAACATGCAATCCGCGTTAAACTATTAATTCTCCATTAACGTCATGGACGCAAGAAAAATACCGAGTGTTCAATAATGTTATGATTGACCGAGGAAATAGGAGCGACTTACCATTTTGACGGATGGTTTTGGATTCTCTTCGTGGAGAAAAGAGTCACCAAAATTTTACACTGCCCACCTCACGAGGGCATAGGCAGGGAAGAGGACGCTGACGTCAGCAGACGCCAATTTATACTAGATACGTCCACCTCTGACGTCATCACGTACTCATGTTACAAAACATGACCCGTAACTTCGCTGAAAAGTCTCCCGTCAGTAATTACATACTATATCAGGGGTCTGCAGCCTGCGGCTCTTTAGCCCCTTTACGGTGTCTTCCTAAAACTTTCCCTAAAATACGTGTAGCCAGTTGTATTCATTCCGTGTTGTACAGCAGCCAATCTTTCAAAGTTACTTTTATGTATCCAGTTCGTGTTGACAAAAATGAAAGTTCAATACCACATTCTTTTAAAAACATTTTCAAAGAGATTTGCATTTTTTTGTCTCTTGCCTGGAACTGTAGTGAGGGCTAAATGTGTCGTTACTGTGTAAGAAACCTACGTGTACATTTTCCCCGATAACACTTGTTCATGCATGACAAACTAAGCACCCCCCCCCCCCCACAAACACACACACACAGGACACTCAAATTGTGCTGATGCACTGCTAATGTTTGTTTGCTGGGACACTGGGCAGTCCCCTAGTGGCCCCTTCTGACACGGTTCTTGATTGTATGTCCAGCAGAGGGCGCCGCTGTCCCAGCTTCCAACATGCATGTTAAGTAACGCACAGTCCCAGCTGCTATATGACAATTATTTCACACTTCGGTAATTCTGTTTTGACACCTTAAATCGAAGTGACAAGTGATTTTACACTTACCTGCTTTTCCCTCACTCAAGACTGAGAGAAGCTTTTTGAAGTCGGCAAAAAAGAATAGAAAACAACCTTTGCAGTGGTTTAACAGAATAGTTATAAAAATAAAAATAAATCATAAAAATCGATAAAAAATGTGAATGAATATTCAAGAGGACCAGAGAAGTAGCTACAATTACTGTTGAGACACTTGTATTACAGAAAGAAGAGCTGCACCTCAGTCAGTGAATCACATAAATTTACATGAGGAAAAGTCAATGTGATTTTATTTATTTTTTATTACTGTTTTTTAAACTTCTTCTTTCAGACAGATGACGGTACAATGCCATTGTTGGTGGCTTCTGAGTGCACGATGAGCCACCGAGAGAGCCACAAACTTAGCAGGACTTTATTAGAGCGGGGCCACTTTTTCTAATTGCTTTCAGAGGATGTGTTTGTGTAAAATCTCAGTGGCAGCTAATGAGATGAACACGGAAAATCAATACCGCTCTTGTTAAAAGCTGCAATTAATTTACTTTTCAGGTGAATGGATTTTTTGCTCCTTTGAGCTTTTTTTTTTTTACAGGATTGTTTGGAACAACAGCGTTGTTCTTTTTATAAAGGCTGGTAAAGCATTGAATATAAGCCTCTCGACCTGGAAGACAGAGAGCATCATACAGCGTTTACAGGCTACTTCCTGGTCCCTTGCTGGAGACACAAACTGCTGAAACCGATGCAAAGGAAGGACAGAGGAGATTCTTTATAGATCACCATCCAATCTCAAAGTCAACATTTTACATGCTCCCTCATTCATTGCGAGGAATTTTGAAGCCATCAGTCAACCGTGGATTGAGGTGGGGGAAGAAGTGGCCTCTCAGAGATATCAGAAGAAACATGCAAACTCCCGATGGAAGACCCTGACAGAGGCGTCAAGACGTCTTGCTACAAGAGGAATCCCACGTTCAGGGCAGAGTAAAACAGTTTGTTTTGAACTCCCCCCGCCCCCCCAACAATGTCACGTTTGTCTCCCTGATTGCGTTGTCAACACACAGATCAACTTCTTGTTTGTGTTTCATCTCACCACGCCTTAAACATGATCCCACTTTTATCCTACAGCTGCATCTTCCATCATCGACGAAAACAGCACTAAAAGCCCTTTGTGCTGCAGTAAATGCCTCTGAGTGCAGAACGACAGATGAATCCCTGCACAAAAGTAAAAAAGGAATTAATAGATGAGTAAAGAAAGATATATATATATATATATATATATATCGCCCACTTCTGACACAGAGTCCTCTCGACATATGTATAGGAACACAAAGGAAACGTCTCCATTCGAGCCTGCTGGCAAACAATATACATCATCATACAGGGAACATAAATCATCTCCAGTCACACTTTCTGGTGAATCACATCATCCATGCCTCGGAAAATTAGGACGTTTCACAGCACAGACTGACCATTACGGTGAATTTCATCGACATGCCAGTCCCTCTAAAGCGAGCTTTAAAAAAAGCCATATAATTATTCTGTGATTCATTGAACTCAGAGTGGTGTCGGTGTCTGTGTGTGTGTGTGTGTGTGTGTGTGTGTGTGTGTGTGTGTGTGTGTGTGTGTGTGTGTGTGTGTGTGT
>JAUESF010051422.1:5742-16404 GCA_032274765.1 Malacoctenus tetranemus | reverse complement strand
CACACACACACACACACACACACACACACACACACACACACACACACACACACACACACACACACACACACAAGCAGTGACAGCGGAGATTGTCAGCTATCACACTCACGCTTGACAGATGTATTCCTTATCTTGGAGAACACGTTTGAAGTAATGCTGGCTGCTCCACAGCATCTGAGGCTTCCTAACAGTCGGAGCGGGGGCTCACCCAACGATAATTGCGGTAACTCGCCATGTGGATATGCGGGCAGATTACCACCATGTAAATGAGTACAGTTTTGAGAAGCAGGCGGACAGTTCTATTGCTTTACTGCATGCCGGGGAATCACCCACTGAATTATCGGATTAGGAGTTTCGCTGGCACTGCGTCTATCAAGATTTTTCCTGTGAATGCTCCACAGACTTCAATTTGCAAACACAAAGCTTTTGCCATTATTGTCTTTCATCATATCAAGCTAGCTGGAACTTTCCTGCATAAATGGCTGGAGTGCACATGACCACTGCCAGCATGTTGTGCTGAGTGCCTCATTTACAAGCACAGAAGATAACCAGAGCTCCTGTCGTGTGCGTGTCACATTACGAGGAGTGGCGACCAGCGATCCAGCAGGCAGAGCTTCTGGGGATCTGTGTTTTGTTTTTCTCGACTTCACCCCGTGCTTGTAAGCGCACATTAATGAGTTCAGCCTTGTTTAAACACTCGTATTAAGCTCACTCGCCCTCCTGTTGCATTCGATTGTTGCATGAGCATTACAAACAGACTGTGTATCAGCAAGTGTGTGCTAAGTCTACAACACGTCTAAAACACCATTGTTTTTTTGCCCACAGACTCTCAGTATATTTTGTGCATTCACATTGATGCGACACAACATCCTCTGCTTGGGAGCCACCTTAAGTCTGCAAGAGCTTCCACAGCAACAAAGAAAAAAAAAAAAAACTGTCAAAGGGAAAGCGAATCAAAGGGCGCGTGCAAGACATGTCAGCCTGTGGACGCGCGGGATGAGTCCACTTACGGAGAACGAGGACGCCGTGCCGGAGCGACTGGGCCCGGCCGGACTCCACGGTGACGCTCAGCATGGTGGGGTTCTGCCCGATGATGCAGACGCGGTTGTCCTGCTCGGCCTCGCGGAACATCTGCAGCAGCTGGTTGGCGATGACGCCGTTCAACACGGAGATGGCCACCATGGGCACCACGAAGGACAGGAAGGCGTTCACCTTTTTCAGGGAGGAGAGAAAGCCACTTAGTGAAGCTCGTGACGACAGGGTGAAAAATACACATGCACTTCATCACTATCAGCAGTGATGCTGAGAGGATATTTAGGATGGAATTAGGAGGTAAAGCCAGGAAATGACTGCCAATAATACACAATCTGAACCAAAAGCCAAAAAGATGACAAATTCAGTAAAGATTTGTATTAATCGACATTTATTTCTGCTTGACAAACAGTCTTGAAAGCAACTCGTACTTGTGTTTAGTTGGAAAAAAGAACACTGAGCATTTTGATGTGATTCATGAAGGAAGAACTTGTTGTGGGGCGGGGCTCCACAGACTCTCACGCTGGAACTCAGCCACAGGTGCCTACTAACGAGTCCCTAACTCAGCGCACCTGTGGCTCGTTACCTGGGGAGTCTACATAAGGACGCCCAGATCGTCAGTCGGCGCTTTGACGTTCAATGAGTGTGGTAACCTCACGCTGAGCCTGCTGCGGCCATAGCCATCTCGTCCGGTAACGTTGTCCCTGTGCCAACGCAGTTGACAGTAATAATTGCAATAATTCAATAACAAGACTGAAAACTATTCTTATTGACGGAGAAGAAGCAAAGAAATAAAATGTTTGTACGATGCTCCTCAAATAATTTATGGTCGTCATGCTACACTCATTAGATTCCAGCCGAATGAATGATTTGAAGATATTCAAGCGTATGCAGGTTTCCAAACTCTACGGCAAGATGCTTGGATCAAAAGTACGAGAGGCTGCACGAAAGTAAGAGAAAAGCACAAATAAATAATAAAAATAGAGGGTTGTTTTTTTCATCCCTTTGTTGAAAGGCTGATAAAACTATTGTTGGAGGGATGAATAAATTACCTCATCATCAAATGAGCAATTGAAAGGATGCCCAGTTTGCAAATGAATGGATAAAAATAAACAGACAATGGGTTTAAAGGAAATAGATGGAAGATTGAGCTGAATAGACAGAATACTTTTTTGACATCATGTCTCAAGCTTAAAAAAAAGTGAAGCTTTTTCCACGCTGGCACATTGAAAAAAAATAGAAATAAGGAACAGAAGATCTCGTCCCGTCTATGTTTGTCTTGCATCTGTTCCAGGTAGACCGCAGAGTAGCTTCTCCAAATAAACACATTTTGCATGCAAATCTCACTAAGTGAAGCAAATCAGTGTGTCGGCTGGTGACTAATCCATAAAATCCTGGAGTGTTAGAACATAAAGGTGGGAGCATGGGGGTGGGGGGGCGGTGTTTATAGACCCTTCACCGTGGAGACACACTTAGCATGGCAATGAAAATAAACAAGTGGCTCCTTTTTGTGCAATCAGAACCTTTTTTCATGACCTATCTGATGCAGCTCCTCCTTCACGGTCATTTAATTTCGCAGACATAATAATAAAAATAAACCAAAAAAAAGTCTTTGTCTCTTGTTTTGCTTCTTCTCTTGCAGAGGAAAATAAACATAAAAAAACAACGTCCTGCCTTCATTTAAAAGGATGTTTGAAAGAGTGTCTTCAAAAAACACTCAGAAAGAGAAAAACACTCCAAGAAATTAACTGTTAAGAGTTTCGCCTTTGGTGACTAATGTTGCGCCAAGGAAAAGAAAGGAGGGGAAGGCTTCGCCAGTCAAATGCACCAGGATGGCCATCAATTGTACATCGCTTCACAGCATCCAAACATTCCGGTGGAACAAAAGATCCCACATTAGTTAAACTTACATCCCAGCAGACACAGCAATGAATGTTGTTGATTTAAATGTTGATATGGTGATGTCAAATGACTTTGAGTGCCTCCCCCCCTGCATCACTCACTCTGGTTCCAGCTCTGTTGAATTTTTCCCCACAGAATAATCATGAATGAAAAACGGTAATGGCTTTAATGAACAGGCTTGGGCTGACTTGCGACGTTCCTGCCACCTCCTCAAGCACCTGTGACTGATTAAAGCTGAAAAGAAGGTGGTGGTGGTGGGGGCGGCGGTGGTGGTGGTGGTGGTGGTGGGGGGGGTGCAAAGCAGCGAGGCAAGTGCATCCAAAGGGAAGTTAAAAGGAAATCCGGGTTTCAGTGGGATTGACGGAAAGTGAGAGTAAGAGGAGTTTTTTTTCTCCTCTTAAGTTTCTAAATTTACAGCAAACACATTGGGAAAAGGTCAAAAATATCCCCACGTGGAAGCCCCAGCGGCTGAGGAGGAAGGGTGATGTGGACACCCCCCTCCAAACCCCCCACACTCCCAATCTACCTCCTTGTCACCGAAGATTTACGACCGACTGTTCAGTTCCTTTCGTGGGATGTGGGGATGGAAACCTCCCCCCTTTTCCTGCAGGGACTTCCCACCCTGATAAGAGCTAATACATTGGAGGATTTTTTTTTTTTTTGAACGAGGTGCGCTTCCTGTTTTTCGTTCCACTAAGAACTCCGATTTGAAAGGTTAATCGACCCCCGTATTGCTACGCTGGCACCCCGCCTCTCCTCGCTGGGGAACACTCAGACTTGTGCAGTCAAGCATGCTATGGTTCAAATGTAATTTTTTTTTCCTGTTGTATTTGAATGCCAAAAAAATCCCCCAGAAATTGGTGCCTCACATGGTCGCGGCACGGATTTGTTGGGAGTTTTCCGGGGTCGGATGGCACCCACCACTTGGCTGGCCGACGCCAAAAACGACTGTTTTTTTTGTTTATGACTACAAGGTCCTGATGCAGGTTTTCTGGGTGAGACACAAACTCAACTGAAACCGATTGAATACAAGCGTGACTGTTTTAATGTTGATTACGAGAAAGCCACAAAAAGTCAAAGTTCGTGGTGTTCAGAGGTGGGAAATCTGCGCTGGAGTCCTGACACATATTGTCCCCTGTGGGGTCTGCATGCAAGAGCCCCCATTTCTTATGAGTTCAAAGATAATACGCAGCACTGGTTGGGTGATAAGGATCCCGTCTACCCTAAAAAAGACGTATCAGCTCTTTGTCTGTTTCTGCTCCAAAATGTCAAAGTGTGTCAGTTCAGCTTTTGCAGTTTCTTGGGTGCGCAGTGTTTCCATCTGTTTTACTGCTATTGAGACAAACAGGAAGCGCCTATCTCATCATATCTGTGTGAAAGATCATGTTCAAGTAAGCTGTGTTGTTTTGTGAAGCACGAAGGCCAGAAAATATTCATTGATGCTGAATTACTCCATCAACACTCTAATATTTGGATTTACTCTGTGTTCACGTTCAGCTGAAATGAAAACCATCACCAAATTTTGATCCACGCTGAGGTTTTGAGACCCTGCTGGTGATGCTGTCTGGGATCCACCATATCTGGACACATATTCTAAGAAGAGAAAAAAAGACTCTCAGCACAAATCCACAGTTTAGTTTGCACATAAGCATTTAATTCACCACAAAATTGTTTTTATAGGTCAAAGCGACTCAAAACTGAGCCGTACTAATGCAGGTAACAGGAGGAGATGGACGGGGATGATGGGATAGTCTCGTAGCGGTGGCCTGGCGGTCTGCGTCCTTGCCTCACAATGCAAGGGGGGTGGGGGGTGGGGGTCCTGGGTTTGAACCTCGGTGAGGGCCTTACTGTGTGGAGTTTGCGTGTTGCAAAGAGGGAGGGCTCCGGAAAGAGGTTCGTGTGTGAGCACAGACAAAGAAAATATGGCACCCGGTCACTCTTCTGAGCACCCTTCTCATCCCCCCCTCAAGGCCAAACTGAATGACACAGCCTTTGATGACTCCCAACCTGCTGACTATGTAATTGGATACACACCTCTCCACCATATCAGAGGCGAACTGAAGCAATCTCGGCGACATTCATAACCTGCTCATTCTGCAGGCCTTCAACTCGGGATTGTTTTGATCTTGACTCTCACATAGATCAAAGTATTCAATAACTTCAATTGTTGTTAACAATTTTACTGGAGGGGGGGGTTGAAAATAAGCAATATTTCTAAACATTTCACACTGCGATTGAAGTATCTGTGCAGAGGACAGATTAGCAGGCAGTGTCTCTGCGGGAACTGTGATGAGGAAGCGTTGGACTGTCACGCGATTTCCAGTCTCCATCCACTTCGCAATGAATTGACTCGCACGGACGGCACCGTGACGAGGCGGGTTTCCAGTGTTTGTGACTGTAAAAGGAGAGAAGGGGGGGATGTATGCGGAGGATGTGGGAAAGGGGGGTGGGGGGCATGCTGGGTTAGACAGCTGAGTTTCCACCCGTCCAGTAAATAAACCTGCAAAGTAGAGCGTTTATACACTTCTAGCATCAGGCCCTCATGAGTTCATTGAGTGACATGTTTGATTGAGCTGCTCATATAGGATATAGAGAGGTCTTTGAGCATGCACCCACAACCGCATGCACGAAATGCACACACGCACACGCCTGCGTGCCTGCCCTTTATAACAGCTGGAGTCTGATCGCTGTACTTAGCACCCTGTTGTCAGGGACAGAGTCGGCTTCAATCAGCTCAACCTTCATGTTGCTCTCCCCCCTGCTTGAGAGGGACTACCTAGGGGCCTTGGCTCTACCGCCTCCTCTCAACCCCCCCCCCCCCATGTGTTTTTAGGCCCGCTTTGACAATCGGGCGGGAGAAAAGCCACATAGCAAATATTGATCGTAACGCCTTTCTTTGGAGTTTGGTGCAACATCGACACAGAGATTTTCTTGTGAACGCTCCTCAGACTGTAATAGTTGACCTCTATTTTTTCGGTATTTCCTGTGTGTGTCTGTGTGAGCAGTACATGTCATAGTATGCTCAACTACCACTCAGCCATTACCTGTGGAATACAGGAAAAAAAGACACATGGAATGACGATGTGGACATCTCAGGGACAGTATTTGTCAGTATTTGTCAGGGGAGAATTGAGTCAGTATTTTCTGACTGAGATGAAGTCAAACAGGAGAACAGCCAAGCACCATGTGTTCACGTCACACCTCGCTGCTTTGAATATTCTATTTCGCGAGATGATAGAGTTCATTGCTGATGAGCTCGAAGAGGCATTGGTTGGTTCTGTGTGGGTGACAGACTGAGGAGCTGGGAGATAATTACCTCTCCTTCTGATTAGTCCGCCTCTCTCTCCACCCAGAGCTCCACTGAGGCGATAACGCGACAGGGTTTGTGTTTCTGAAGAGTGTTGACAAGCCACCACCTCAGAACGCTCCAGCACCCGCTGCACACGAGCGCGGCAAGGGGGGAGGAGACATGGAGCATGGAGGAAATGGCTGATTCAAGAAGAACTGGCTTTGTGTTCCCAGTGCCTCCATCGACTGGAGAGGTGAGGAGTGCAGCTGTTGCCTCTGTTTTTTTTCTGCCAGTCTCTCAATTTATACTGCAAATATATATCACTATTTATGGCTTGGGCCATTATGAGGCTGACAGAAGGTGTGTAGGTGGACTCTGTACTCACTGTTAAAGACACACGGTGACCTTGTTGCACAGATGTTCGGGGCAAAACCTGCCTATCAATGTTTATTCCCAAGCAAGCCGCCTTTGGCTAAACGAAGCTGGGATGTGATAATGCACAATGTAGCCAGTTGTGCTTTGCATTGACCGAGGAAAAGAGGGCGGGACTCAACAGCAGGTCTGCTTTAGTTTACATTCCAAGAATTCTCAATATGCATTTACTGTGTATGTGTGTGTGTTGCGGGGGGTTCTCCGTCAGCGTTAAAAATTGGTCCGCTGAATCAGATGACGGATTTCCCAGCAGTGGTCCAAAAAAGAGGGGGGGGGTCACAATCTGTGAATAAGGGAAAAAAAACAACCTGTATTCTAAAGACACATGGACAAACATGAAAGGCGACGTGTTCGTTGCTTCCATGGCCCCTTTTTCTGGCATCTTTCCCCCCAACAAAAGATGGAAATGGTTTGATCCAAAAGGACTCAAATTTGACCTGACCCTTCAGACGTGCCAATCATGAGGCCTTAACAATGGCTGGATTTCATCCTCTTCTCTGACATCATCATCAACAGACTAGATTAGGTGGTGTCATAACTGAAACTATGGGAGGTGCAAAACAAACAAACAATAAAGACTTATATCAACTCAATGGGCCTAATCTGCTTCAATTCTTTACAATGCTAACATGCTAAGCTGCACTCTGGCTCATTGAACAGGTGCAATGAAATGAGGTCCTTCCTTTCAGATCCTTTTGGACCCTGCAGAAACTGTGTGACTATTGGCTGATAGTGACTGAAAGTAATGGGTGGTGCATTGATGTGAAATGGCTTGTTCATGTTTTCGTTGTGGAAATGATGTTGGAGCTGCCGCTCCGAGTCTGTGAGACATAATTGCCACGACCTACTTCCGTGTGCGTAAAAAAAAAGTCTATCTTGACTTTCTAATCCAAATATTTTCATGGTGCCGACAAATGGTTTAACTGGAAATCTACACGGGCTGAATGCCGTGTGTCGAGTGTCTGTTGCTCGCAGCAACGATCCCTGGTGTAAAAACCCACCCTGCCTCTTGTCTAACATTGGCTTACATCCTTGGAGGAAACGCAAACATGAGCACGTGCTGGCGATTGGGAATTTCGGACTTCTTGTCACCTTTCACCGTGGCGGGAGCTCACGTTTCAACACACAAACTCTGTTACTTCAGTAACTTCAGTCGTCACAGTCATACGCCTCCTAAAGTGCTTGGTACCTTAAGCTAAGAGAGAAAAGCAGTGGTAACGCTAAAGGTGAAACATTGAAGGGAAAATAGGAAGCACATATTGTGCTTCTCCATCATGTCCTTCTCAAGCCTCACTTAGCTGGACTAAACCAGGTTTCAGAACTTTTCCAATTAGGTTCCTATCTGTTCCCGGGTACCTTTTTGTTTTTGGGGGACCTGCTCAGCCGCAGCTCCAAGTTGGCTGAGTCAGGGCTAAAAAAACATGGCGTCGACACTAATGCATCAGCTGGGCCTCATTTGTTCAGACAAACCAGACAATCTTTAAAGAGTGAGTGGCCGTTGTCGCTCTGAGATGGCGGTGAAGAAGCCAACAGGGAAAGAGGCAGGTCAGCCTAAGTGTTGGTTCGCGTGTCGCCAACATGACGGTAAACACGCTCTGTCTCCTAACCGCGAATTGTTTTCTTTCTTCCACATTTCCCCACTCATCTCCTCCCCTTCAGCCATCACAACGTTCGCTAAAATTCCCACCACGCACTTTTCATCCTTTACCCACATCAACACCGTGGCAGGCCTTCAGGGTAGCAGAGATCCATCTGTTCACCCCACACGTGTTGACATTCAGTGAATAATTCATCCAAACAAAATTCATGGCTGTTCAGTCAGTTTTTCTCGCGAAATCTATATCGTGCATGCTGATCTGGCGATAACCTTGTGCTAAATTGTGAACCAGTCCAAACCAACCAAACAGGAACGCTCTGTACGGCGTCACACCGTTGCTTTTCCCACTGGTCTAATGACTCACGGGGCGAGAGGTATTCTCGGCGAGAACTGTACGAAGACGAACATGTTCTGCTATCAAATAGTGAGTCTGGTAGTGCTCAAAAGTGTCCGTTGGCCACTTGCACTTCAGCTCCTGCTGCTGTAGAGGACGTAAACAGAAGAAGGAGGGCGGGGGTCTGCTCTGCCTTTGATCCCCGTCAGCCTTTTTGAAGGACAGGGAAGGGAAAACAGACGCAGACCGGATATATTTACTGTGAGAAGGCTCGATTTATTTAGAATGGACCGGTCCAGAGTGTGGCTGCAGAGCGGCACGCACACGGCCGCCACGGTGACATACAGCAGATGCTTTCGGGGCTCCTGACTTTTAGTTTATACGAGTCGCGAGCAGAGTCGCCAAAGCTGCAATCGGTGAACCACGTTTTCCTTTTTCAGTCCATTCCTGCAGGTCTTCATACCAAAATAGGCCCCTCTGCTTGAATCTGGCCATTAAATTCCATCTGACCTTGTTGACAACATACATCTGACTACAGTAGAGTGAATGGTTCAATGCAAACAACCACTGCATGATTATGATCATTCACTATTACAAACAAAAAAATGAAAACTATGAAAGCTGTGTTTACAGACGTCTCAAATGTTCTTTGTTAGTGTATCCACAAAAAAAAGCCAGTAGGAACACCTGAGAAAAACATCCCCTGAGTCACAGGGAATTGGACATCACAGTTTTAAAGCACTAACTACATCTAAACGGCAGCAGAACAAATGATGTTTCAAGCCTGTTCCGGTGTTTTATCCAACAGCTTTTAGATTTTTAATAAACAATTAAAATGTTACAATGACTTTGGTCTACTGCTATATTGGGCAGCGGTTCCATACATGAAGTATCTTATTTGTGAAAAAGTAAATGAGTGAGAGGATGAATTGTGATGAATTGATGAGTTGCTCAGAGAGATAGAAGGAAACTAGAGGGTTTGTAATGCAGTTCTGCCTTTATTGACATTGTTGCATCTCACAGTTCGTGCCTTTGAATCCTCAGTGTCATTCTGTGTTTGCTTTTTACTTTAACTGCTTCAAATGACTTTGGCCTCCATTCCTCACCCTCAACATTTTAGCGCAGAAGCAGATTGCACAGGAAGACGTGACGATCGGTTCAAATAACAGACAGATAAGCGATGGATGAATGAGTGACTTCAACCCTTCAACACTGTTCCCATAAGAAGAATGCACACCTACTCCGAATAATTGTTGGGTGGATTGAGCCAGTATGTGGATTGAAGCCTCAATGGCTTCAATCCACATACTGGCTCAATCCAGTATGTGGATTGAAGCCATTGAGGCTTCAATCCACATACTGTGTGTACACAACACACACACATGCACGCACGCACGTACGCACACACGCACTTGAGGCAGCAGCAGCAGTCTTCACACTGAGCTTCGAGGGCTTCCAGAGGTGGAGATCTGAAATAGTGTGTCATCATGACGGGTTTATGTGCTCTGGCCCGGAGCTCCCGTCACAAAGTGAGAGCACCGGTGCGCATCTGAACGATTTGCCCTGTCCATGCCTGTCATCATATATGGGGGGGTGGGGGGGGTTGTTACGGGCACAAGGGGCGCTGGATGTTAAGGGGGGAGGGCTTTCATTGATAGCTACCCTACATGTGTTTGATGGCTTGGAGTAGAGTTGGGTAGAAGCCACGGCCAGAAAAAAAAGGCAGTACGTTGAGTCCTCGGACACAACCTGCCTACTGGCGATGGCGGATGGGCTCGGGGGAGGAGCCTGTGGTTGATGTAGCACCTCGGTTTTGGTCTTAAGACCACGTTTTCAAGGTCTTGGCCTTGCCACAGTATCGAATCCACGTTTACTTGGTCTTGTTTTGGTCTTGGATGAAACGGACATGGAATTTTTTTTTTTGGCAAGACCTGCTGAGACCACCGATGCAGCTGCAGTTTTAAACGTAACCATAATGTCGTTATTAGCTTGATGTGCTGAACACACTGCATCGTGTAAACCAGGGGCGCAACTACCTACTTCTGAGGGGTGTGCAGACACATCACTGTGTACCCC
>JAUESF010051335.1:0-16418 GCA_032274765.1 Malacoctenus tetranemus | reverse complement strand
CAACAGAAGTGTCTCCAGTAAAGGCTGAGCTGGTTAATCCGACATTTCAAAGACTAAAGCAGACAGAATTTTAGACCACAAAGGTGTCAGTCACAATGATAGAATGAAAACAAGAATTCAAAGTGGGTTGATAGCTGAAGTCTGCCAAGCATTCCTACAAACAAGTGGACATGCAATGTTCACAGATCTGGTGAGTGGAATTCCAACAATAGAAAATATTAATAAACAGAGAGAGGTGTTGAGTAAACCTAAGTGGGTGTTAGAGGAAAAGTGGCTTAAAAAATAGTTTATCTTCTCAGGAATACTTTTACATGAAAACCACTGAAAGAGATTGAAACCTTTTTCACAAACTCCTTGCAGCAATTGGTCCACTTGTGTGAAAAATGGGGAAATGATGAGCCTGAGTAACATTTGAGGAAATGTGACTAATGTTGCATAATGTGTTGTGAATGCAGATGAATGACTTGTACACTACAAGTCAGAGACAAATCAAAAGTGAAGACAGAAATCTGCTTGTTTGGAAATCTGTACAACTGTTAGAAAATACACGGACGCATGATGATTTCCTGTCTGCAGACATGCTCCTCTCCTCAAATCCTAATGGAAAGCAGACATGCCGAGTCAGTCGGACCCATCGGACCACAGCTGCCAAGTTCTTGGAAAGTGTGTTAGTCTGTTCAGAGGTAGCAGAGTGTCTGGATGAAAGTAAAACTGACCTGAGCCCTGGTGATTCATAGTTTGCAGTTGACGATCCCAAATAATCTCTCACGTTTTGAGGCATTAGACTGTCCCACCGCTGAACCGGAGCCCCAGCATTCTTTTCCAGCAACAAGGGCGAGTGTCAGTCTAAACATGAAGGTGTGGCCCTTTGCACTTCATCCAGATTCAGGGAGGACCTCGGCAGTCCAAGAAACACAGATCCTACATAGTAGTTTGATAAGTGGCAACAAAATGCATCAACAGCTTGGAACATGCAAAGATTAGGACAGAGGAGGGCAGAGTTTTTTGCAGTGCAAATGCTTATTTTCAATGTTTATTCTTTGTTGTCAGGGACTGGTCTGGTCACATGGTTCTTTCATTTAAATATCAATAAAAGCCAGCTTGGTCTGTAAGAGCGATAGGTTGGAGAATGAGTAGGAATACAAGCAAATAACTGAAAGATGAGGAGAGTTTAAGTGACGAGAAGCTGCCCTGTATGACACCACTTTTTGTTGATAGGATCAACTGCCCTGAGGACCGCCCCTCCCACTCTTGTCTGTCGGGCTTGCCAGAAGCACACAGTGTAGTTGCTGAACTTGTTACTGCAAACAAAAGTAACAACTTGCTACCGAAAGCAGTTTATGGGGTTACTTTCACTTCATTTTTCAGGTGGCCTGTATTAGTGCCAGTTTTGCGCATCAGCTGTGTTATCAGCACGTAGGAGCTGCCTGTAGTTACTCTGTATTCTCTGTACAAATCTACAGGCACAAACACACTTTTGTGGAAAACTGTGTGACATCATTCAGTGCTTGCAAAGGTACATACATCAGCATGCTCGACTGAACAACACACGTGAGTTTCATACACACAGGGGAAGTGGGAAGTGAAAAGAAGACAGAAGGGACTTGTGGTTCATTTTTAAACCATACAAAAAAAGTACATTCAGTTCAGTGTCTGGCTGTGGATTATAATTGTCTGTTTTCCTCCTCTGCATTCAAAGCTGACTGTGGGAGCGACTGAGTTCGATTTGAATACTGGGAGAGCCAATGAATTAAAACAAACAGCAAACTTGTTAGGAGTCCTATGCTGACGAGGGCTATAACAATGAATATACCGATCATGGTGCAGGTAAACCTCAACCATGTTACCAAAGAAATTGTCAGTAGCACACATAACCACGAGTTAAGCTTCCAGCTGTCATATCTCTGTAAAAACAAAAACATTGGCCTCAGGTTGAGTCCAATGAGAATTGTGGCTGCACACAGAGCCATGAAGACCCCCGACAGCCCACTGTGGCTGCTTGAGGAGAGAAAGGCTCCTATAGCTGCTCCAACCGTCACCCCCAACCTTCCCACCAACGCGCAGCGACCCATGACTGTCCTGTAGGAATCTGTTGTTGCCCCCGCTGCAGCGAGACTCACCCCCATTGCCCCTGACACCCCCATCAGAGCTCCTACAGTGGGACCTGGACCCAGCCTGGGAAGAACAGACTCTAGAACACCTATAACTGCCACACCTGAAGCCACGGCACCAGCACAGATTTTACCTGCACCCCCTGTCTGATAAGACACAAAAAGAGACATCCCCAAAGCAGCCATCAGCAGCTGGGACATCAAAACCCCAATAAAAAGACCCTCCAGTACCACAGCAGTTGTTGGTGTCTCAGGCATCAGTGTGATAATTGGCCATCTTGCCAAATTAAACACATCAGTCATGACTAACATTAGCGGTATATGGTGAGTGACTAGCTGAAGGTCAGAGTTGTCTTTAAGCAGCTTTCCAAATGCAAAAACTGGGATTAAAGCCACCAGGAGGACTAGCTTTGTTTTCAATGCTGAAGCTGTTAACAATACAAAAGATGCAACAACTGTGGCATTCATTGGAGGAAAAAAGCCAAGTATTAATGTTAGCGAGAAAGCTATTTGGTTTTCAGTGTTGAAAAATACAATAAGAATCACAGGAAAAAGCACGAGTGATAACAATCCAATTAAAATCCACGTCATAAAACTAAAACTTGAAGTGAACAATAGAAACCAGCGCAAACCTAGACCCAGAAAACACCCAGTTGCAGAGACACCCATCAGGCACCCTGGCCCTGCCACAGCCAGAGCGTTCCCCAGCGCTGTCTCACCATGTTTCTGAACCATCAGCTGAAACACTGACAGTCCAACAAAAATGCCAACAAAGAATGACCAGGTCGAAGAGAAAACACCAAACTCCCCAACTAACGCTGATATAAACATGTTGGACACATGATAATTGGTGGTCTGCGGTGGTCCGAGACGTCCTCCTGATGCTCTTGAGCCTATATCAGTGTCTGCAAGGTAGTAGTTGAGGTGGTCCATGAGCAGGCTGTCTTCGGCAAGAAGCTGTAGAGCACGAAGCACGGTCACTGCTGTTCTTCCCAGCAGCAGACCTCCTCCGAATCCCGACACCAGGCCGATGCAAAAGATGGCTAAGGATGCTGCCGGCCCTGAAAAGGCAAGCAGAACTCATGAACACAACGTGAATGACTTCGTATCAATGTCCCAGCCGTTGTAAACTTTCAACTTACGAGATGAGGAACAGGAGGGCGCTTGTGGACTCCTGATGGATCCAGATTTAGAAGAGAAATGTTTACATTTGAAGGTGTCTTCAGCAAACAATGTTTAAATTTGTAAGGGCTTCTGGTTACCTGGTGGTTGTTGGCGGTCCCTCAGTTGCATCTGGAACACAAGTAGTGCAGGAAAATAGTAAAAACCTCCATCGCATTGACACTCATTCACACACTCAGACCAATTGACAGGTCTGCCCTGCAAGGTGCTCTCATATCAGTAGCACACACTTGACTATTGACAGAGTGAGTTGGGCATTCAACTGCAATCTTTGGGATTTGAGGTTAACCACCTCTAACACCTGAGCCAATGCGGCTATTGTTGTTGTTATATGCCAGTGAATGTTATCATAGAGGAGGATTATCTTATTTCCGAGTGAGGGAAGTAAAGCCAACCTCTCAATTTCATTGGTAAATCTCCTTCCCTCAACATCTTGGATATAAGCAGCTGAAATGAGTTTCAGGTAGAATCCCCCTTCATCAAACTTCAGCGTGCTCCCTTACAGATAGGATTAGGAGCCCTGCGGCCAGGGAGGAGCTCAGTGTAGAGCCCCTTGCTCCTCCAAGCTGAGACTGACAAGTTGGTGGCTCAGGCATCCATATCTGATGCCTCCTGGTAGCCCCACCCCGGCAGGTCTCTTGAGCACACCCCACTCGGAGGAGGCCCAGGGGAAGACCCCTGTGGCACTCGCCTGGCAGGTCTGGGAAAGCCTTGGCATGAGAGTGGAACTACATAGAATAAGTCCAACTACGTTAACTGAACATCACCTTCGTGTATTTCTGGTGTGTGTCAGGTTAAATGCAGCTGGCCCTTAACTGTAGCTGTATGCAGCCCTTCAACAGAGTGCAAAGGGCTCTCCAAAAACCTTCATTTAGATGTTTATAACAGATGAAGAAGATATTCTGTTGTGCAAAACAAAGTTTATCTGTTGATTGTGTCAGGAAAAGTGCATGATTAAAATGAATCAAAGAAATATATAGTAAATACGAACCAAGACAAATGCTGACATCTAAAGACAATATCCTGATATTTTTTCAGCAATTCAAATGCTTTTTGTGTCCTCTCCCCCCTGTTTTTCTGTATGTCACCATTTTTTTCAGTGTGTGTAACTCAAAACCAACTCTGAAAACCAGTTTGAACTGCTTGTGTGCTTTGCTTCCTGTTTTTAAAAATCGGGAGAATTCATTGCGAAATATTAAACTGTGGCACAAAGTTGCAGGACATGTAACGCAAACACTTCAAACGTTTCAGTGTAAAGCAGCAGGAAGCCCCCCATCTTCTCTGAATAAGCAGTGCTATGCGTGCATCTCCACAGGAGGTGTGTGAAGCCGGTTCGAACCGAACAGACAGAGAGGCTAGAGATGCAAAGCAGGCCGAGACACTTCCCTCAAAACCAACACCCAAATGCAGGCAGTGTTGTCACGAGCGGGAGGAAACATACGGTACCTGTGTCCGCTGTTGTTTGTGAAGCAGCCTCCATTGTATGACCGATTGAGCACGAAGGCAGATACACGATAATGAAAGCTTCAACGAGAGGAAAGGCTTTAAAAGGCTTGGACAAAACCAGACAAACAACATTCTTTACTTATGACAAATCAACCTGCCAAATATTCTGTTTGCAGTGCAGGGCAAAACAGGATTGAACTTGCGCTTACATCGGAAAGTAATAATAGCTCCTGCTCAGGTTTCACCTGGTTGCCTCAGGACACAGGCAGAGCCAATGGAGCACACGTTGCTCTGAAATGAGTGATTAAGCACACTTGGTTGTCACTTCGTTGCCTGGGATTCTATCTTTTGTGCAGTCGGTCATCCTCTCTTTGAATTAGTTAGCCTCTAAAGAATTACCATGCATAAGTGTTGCATTGACAGTGTTGTGACACATTGAAATGGCATGATATCTTTATTTTGAACATGTGAAAAAAAGTGATTAAAAATATAAATGACACAAAATGTGAAGACATGCATCAAAACATACACCAATGTATCAATTCAATTGGACAGAAAAACAGCAAAAAAGACAAACAGAAATAAATCAAATAGTTGGAGTGCGTTGTTGGATGTTAAGTACGTTTGTGGCTCATTCAAAGGAACAGATTTCTGAAGTAATCGTAGAAAAAGCAGCAGCCAAACAGATGAGAATCATTGCTAGCATGAAAACAGAAAAAAGCACACAGGCAATTCAGAGTTCATTCAGAATTAAGGCAGTCCTCCTCCAGGAAGCTCTGAGTTTAGAGAAACAGTACCGAAGCTAAACATAATACAGAGTGGACAGTGAAGCTGCTACACTTGCAAGCTGCTGCTATAAAATCTGATCAAACTGTCTCTCTGACTAAATGTGAGACGACAGATCTCTTTGTCGTGCATCAAATAGTCCTCGTATCCACACACAGAGGAACCAACACCCCATCCACAAACCAATGAAAAGTATGCATCCTCCAACTGTGACTATCGCATTCATACTCGATAAAGTAATGAAAGCGGCACAGCAGAAATATGTCCATGTTGAAAGGGTCAGAGATACAACTGTCAGTGAGAGGCTTTTAAACTTCCAGCCAGTGACATGCTTGTGCACGAATAAAAACAGGGGCTTCACATAGACTCCGGCAGGAATCGCAGCTGCACACAGAGCGATGTACGTCCCCGACAGGCAAAGTTTGCAAAGTTAAACAAACCAGTGATGATCAACAGCCAGCGGCACAGGAGCAATGACTGTTTGAAGTCCAAGTGGCTCAGAAAGTATGAATACAGTCTTTGGAAATAGTGCAGCAAGCAGTGAAAGTTTTGTTTTGAACATGTGAATACATCCAATCATCACACAAAAAATCATTGGTGTATACAAGAGATGAGAAATGTTGTGCAAATCCATTACCACACTTCCCACAGTTTAAGGCAACAAGCGCCGTTATAAAGTATGCAAAGAGAGCCAACAGGACCAGATTGAGGAAAGACATGAACAGGAATGGTACCAAGAGTGACCCCATGATGTATCCGACTGCAGTGATTACCATGAGACGCAGTGGCCCGGCCTGGAGGAGAGCCTTCCCCATCGCTGCTTCATCGTTTGTGTCAACCAGGCGCTGATACATGGCCAGACCGGCTGGAATACCTGCTGCCAATGACAAGGCGAGGGAGACAAAACAAAACTCCTCAGCCAGTACGGAGATGAAGGTGTTGAACATGTTTTGGCTGTTGGACACTTGAGGGATGCCAATTATCTCTGACAGATCGACGTCTTTAGACATCTTGATGTAGCTGCCCAGGTGGTCCATGAGCTGCACGTCGGCTGCCAGGAGCTCTAAACACAGAAGCAGGAGGACCGCAGTCGTCCCCAGCAACTGACCTCCCATGCCCCCCATCAACAATCCGTAGCAAGAGTTTACAGCTATGGTTGCTCCTCCTAAAGGCAGAGAGAGAGAGAAAGGCGGGGGATCATTGTAGGACACTGTTGAACGACTACATAGCTGTGTTTCATCTTTCAAAGAGCGACACATCTCGTCCAGCACTCCCAACTCACTGGAGGAAGAACAGGATGGCAGCTGTAGAGCTCTGTAAGGTTCAACAGGAAAACAAAAGACAAGAATTGTTTCAGATGCTTCCGTGAAGTTCTTGATTCAAAGCAACAGGTTCTAGTTTACCTGGGGGTCCTGGTGTTTTCCTCTGGAATGGTGATCCTCTGAGGAGTGCCTGACCAACAACAAAGAGCTTTAAAAGGATGCAATGTAAAAACTGTGATCAGGCCTTTGAGTCCTGCCTGAAAAGAATCACTGCAAACTCGCTTGTGGCCCAAAAGATGAAGAGTTGTCTCCCACTTGAACTGTTTTGTAGAGAGCTGTTCCTGAGAGCATCGTGTCCCCGAAATCTTGAAAAAGCAGCTCAGTTATCAAGGACTGAACCTCGTGGACCACAGCTGGTTTGTTACACTACTGACAAGCCGCAACATATATGTGAAGTCATCATCAATACATATTTTTCATTGAATGTATTTTTCAGTTTAGGCAGAACTGAGATGTGCCCGGTTTCATGTTGTAATGTTGGGCCACTGATTGGTCAAGGTTAAGGAGCAACATTGCCACATGTTGTGGTGTTTGGCTGTAGTATCTGGTGAGAAGGAGCTCAGACAAGCGACTGAAGTGAAGCGTTGACAGCTTGTCTGTCTTGTGTCTCGCTGCTGAGTAGTTGTCATGTTTTCACGGGATTTTGGAGACTGTCGCCATCTCAAATATCTGAATCACGGTTTCTGCAATAGATCTGTGCGAGTGGCGGTTCATGCTTTAGCCTCAAGCCTGTGCAGCGTCTGCATGTTCTCCCTGTGCACGCCTGAGTTTCCTTCCAAAACTACAAACTACAACACTGTCAAAGTTTTTAATCTCAGGTCTAACCAAGTAGCAAGTCACATTTGGCTCACATCACTGATGAAATGGCACCACCTAGTGTTCAGTTGAAGGCATTTGAGCTTTGGAGCAGCCAAATATAGTTATTTACTTGAGAGGGGACTTTTTTTTTTTAGCAGTAGCAGCAATGCTAATGCAAGTCTACAAGTGTGTACAGCATGGATCCCTTGTGTTGCTGTAATAACGCTCATGAGAATTTCTTTCCACATAAACTTTTGCCATTTCCAATGCTTTTACTTCGAAAACTAAGTCAATACAAAAGCAGTTTCCCAGAACTCATGATGTGAGAGGCACATTATCCATAAAGACACATCTGTTTACAGCCAACATGATCAAAAGTAAAGGGAAAGGCATCAATGTGTATTTGACAGATTGCTAGGCTGAAACTTACTGTTCAGTTGATCCATGATTCACCAGGTGCTTCATGAAGGGTGACACAGATCAGTTGTCCTTGATATTTGTCCATTGAGTGCACATACGGAGTGATACAAGCTCCAAACTGAGGATCGTTTTGACACAACAGCAATAGACTGGAAGCTCAACATTCCTCAGGAATGATGACAGTGAAAGGTAGTCAAGAAGAATGCTGCACTTTGCATCTACTTTACTTGAACAAGCAGCCCCTGAAGAATTTGCTTCATTTAACTGTGTCTTGGTTATATGACATCATATTTATATGATTCATTTATCGTTCCTGAACTTATTTGTGTTCATCAATTTAACCTTTTGATTCAATCAATGAAACCATGTGAATTAGGGCTTTCAAAATGTATGCATTAATGTGAAGAAATCCATTATAGTAATTAATCCGATCAAAAATAAAGTAAAAAAATAAACACACCGAGTGCATCTATTTCCCCTTCTTTCTTGAGTAGCCAAACCCCCGTGGTGCTCCCAGTGGTGTGTATGATTGTCCTGTACGGCAGGTCCTGCCACTGGTGCGAGCATGAATCTGACTAAATGCAATCCGACGACACTCAACTTGACTTGACCAAAACCAATATGCATGCGGAGCTAGAGATTACGGGGCCTGAGACTTTGCCTGTATCAACCTTGACAGAGACAACCACAATAGTTGACTTTCTATAATGTGGACATGGGAAACCGCTGAATGCTTTCATCCTCTCGACTTCCACTTTTGTATGTTCGTTTGAGTGGGTACATTTAAGAGTTTGGCTTGGATTGGTTAAAAATTGCATCCATTAGAGTGTTCACAAGAAAATCTCTACAGATGCAGCAGCAAATATGTAAAAGCAAAAAAATAAAAGCAGTTAAAACCACTCTCGCACTCTAGCAGCACAAACACTGACAACCTGTCGGAGTGGGCTCGGTTTGCGGACTCAATTACACAATGGACACAGCACGAACTTGATAACAGTTTATTGGCAAATGCCAAGTCATTAGTCCAGAGTCCAATTACCAACAGAGATGTAGCACGGATGGTCCGGGGACATAGCTGGCGACAGGGAAGGGTCAGGCACCAAACGGAAGAATCCAGGGAGGTGAGGCAAATCCAAAACCAAATGACAGTCCAAGGGATCAAATCTGGGGCAAATGATGTCACTGGGAAGGCAGGCTCAGTCATTCAAAAGGTAAACGGGTTGGAACACGGAATGAAGGCTGGTAGCAACTGGCATGAAAGCACAGATGACCTGGCAACAAGACAACAACAGAAGCCCACATATATACTGGAAGCACCAGGTGAGTCTAAACACTGAGCAGGCACAGATTTAGCACATTAAGGAGGGAGCATGTAATCTGACAGGAGGAGAGGAAGTCAAGGAGCCTGCAAGCAGAGACAAGGTGAGCTACCAAAATAAAACAGGTTACAGGCAAGACAGAAATGTGGTGTGTGACAACCTATGAACAGGTAGAGCCAGAGAAACCACCTGAGAACTTTGGCATCTGAAAAGACGACAGGGACCACCAAGCAGGGTCAATCCAAGATGATTTATTGAGGCTAGTTTTAGTGAGGTTAACTTTTTTTTTTTTAAACCCATAGAACAAGACACTTTCTCCACAATTAAGGAATTAATGAAGAAACACAATGTAGCACCAGCTGTGGTGGTGATAAAATACAACCAAACTAACACAGGCAGAGCAAACACTCCAAAAACCTCCATGAACCTCTATGAGGCTCTGCAAGCAAATTAAGGGTCTCACCAGAGTGCAACAGGAACTGTAGCTGCACACAGAGCCACGAAAGCTCCTGACAAGCTGCCGTGGGTACACAAGGTCATAAAGGCTCCTGCAGCTGCTCCCATCATCACCCCCAACCTTCTTACCAAGCTATAGCTTCCTGCCACTGTCTCGTAGGAATGTGTTGTTGCACCTGCTGCAGTGAGACTCAACCCCACAATATAATTTGCGGGATGGGTGAGGGGCGGTACAAAGAGTGAGTGATGATATCTGCAACCCAACATGGACATTCGTGTGACATTATTAGAGAGCGAGCTTTTAGAGCAGAGTGCAAAAAAAGATGGAGCAGGAAAAGGTTAACAGGTGTTTGAGCATAGGTACAGATGTGCACTCAGGATGCTACCATTTGAAAGATGTCTTACAGACATCACAAACAGTCCCAAACTGGATGATTTTGGTTGGCTCCAAATCTGATCAGAGCTCCTCCAACAGCACCAAAATGGTGAAAAGGCCGATATGTTTCAATGAGTGTTCCCACTTTTGTTCTAAAAACATTTATAGAGTGGTGAAAAACACAGCCTCTGCATCTTCTTTCATCATTTTCGTCGTTCTTTTTCTGCAGCCATGTATGCGCAATTAGAAAAACAAACCTCCTTTTGAAATGTGGTTCTTTGGGGAAAAATGCATCCCAGTTCAAAAAATCACTTAGCAAGTGTTTAATGAATATATTTGCAATTTTTGCCTTCTGGCATGTGCACAAATTGTAAATGACTGCCCATATTCATTGTGGCCAATGTAAATTAGTTAATGCATTTCTTTTGGATGTGCAACAGGTTTGCACACTCTACTAGATCACATTCTCCATGCCACCTTCTGGTCCTTGATTACCAGAAGGACGGTCTCGTCGCCGAAGAGTAAAATGCTGCGTGACCCGAGAGAGCTGATTGCCGGTTTGATGGTATATATTTGTCACTTTATTCATACTTAAAGGGTACTGGAAGACATGACTGGGCATTTCTACATTGTCACCATTTGAAAACCCTGGGGGACTCTCCTCTTGCACTCCAGCAAGTTTGTTACCAACTTCGAGCAGGACAATGCTCCCCACAACTACAGAGACACAGTAAGCTGCAACAACTAAGACACCCTGAATGGAGACAGTGAAATACATCCAGATTGCACAAAGCACCGCTAGTAGTATTTGGAAACACACCCTCATCCTTGGCCAACTGTCATTCCTGTTTATAACAAGCAGCAGAAATTCCAGCAGAAATCCAGCAGGGGTCATAAAAGCACAAAGGGCCACAAAGAGGGCTGACAGTCCATCGTGGGTGCATGAGGTTAAGAAAGCTCCCACACCTGTTCCAACCGTCACCCCAAACCATCCATATTTCTCAAATTGTGAGTGACCTAAGACACGCCCATAATGACTCGCTGTTAATAATGCTGCAGCGAGAGCGACCCCAACCACTCCAGCTGTCCCAAATAAAGCTCCTATACAGGGACCTGGGCCCAGTCTGGCCATAGCAGGCTTTATGACTTTCAGAATAGCTCCAGCCAAGGCCACAGCTGCAATGCCGATGCTTTTTGCTCCAGTCTTCTGGTGAACAATCAGTTGTGACATTCCGATAGCAAGCATCACAAACTGTGAATTCCAAATTCCAATGAAGATGCCCTCGACTGCAGCGCTGCTCGTATTTGTTGCTGACTGCAGGGAAATGATCGGCTGACCCGCAAAGTTAAACACATCAGTTACAGCTGACATCAGGAAGATAGGTATGACGGGTATGCCCGGGAGAGAAAAAACTGGGAATGAAAAAAGGGGGGTCAGTTTAAAAAATGCTGCGACAGGAAGCAGAATTTTGGTTTGCAGAGTAAATGTCATCATCAATATTGTATACAGAGTGAAGGGTGTGTTCAGTGGTGAGAACAGGCAAGTTGCAAGCACCCAAGCAACTGTCCTGCATCCTTCAAAGTTTTCTGACCAAACTAAAAGAAATATAAACAGAAAAACAGTGACAGCATGAAGGCATACAATAACAGTGTTTGTCATGGACAGAAAAGCTCGGAAGGTGTAACCCAGAACAAAGCCAACTGCAGTTACAACCATCAGGCACAGTGGCCCCGCGACAGCAAAGGCCTTTTTTGTCGATGTCTCACCGTAGCTCGTAATCAAGGCGTTATACATCTTTGTTGCAATGGTCAAGCCTGCAATTGCAGACAGGGACAAGCAAACGCTACCAAATTCCACAGCCAGTGCAGACACATACACGTTATTCATGTGGCCGTTGTCACCTCTGTTTTGGATGTTCAGTGTTTCACAGATAAAACGGTCGTAGTCCTTCATGGTTGTGAGGAAATTTTCCAAGTGGTCCATGAGCAGCTTGTCACCAGCCAGTAGCTCCAGGCACTGAAGCGAGGCGACCGCCATTTCCCCCAGCAGCAGGCCGGCAACGGCTCCGGACATCACTCCACAGCAGAAGATCATGGACACAGAGAGCAGCCCTGTGGATGGAGGGACAGTTCTCAGGAGGAAGCTGCACATTAAAGTGCATGTAAAAACACACACTGTCACCGAGGTTCATCTTTGCGCTATCTCTGTGTTGTAGTTTGTTCTTGTAGTTTTGTTCTTTTGTCGCTATTCTCTAAATTCTGACCCACTAAAGAACCCCCCCACCCCCACCCAAAGGGAGCGTTTCCTCCCCACCATTGCCTCCTCTTGTTTTTCTGCACTCCCAGTCTCCCCTCCAGTTAGGAACCATTGCGTGTGTTGGGAGGTCTGCCAACAGTGAATGCAATGTGAATGTTTGTATCCAGGATAAACTCAGGGGAAAAAAGCACTTGAGACTTACATGAGCAGAACGCGAAGAACCCTCCCTTACTTCTGCTGAGACCAAACAAAAGTACATTTTCTTATTGGACAACCAAACTCGGTTTTGATCAACAACACCGTCGAGTTTACCTCTCGTTTATCACAGCAAAAGCGGGCACCTCGGCGTTGTCTGAAGGAAAGGGTTATTATACGTCATTAATTATCAATAATTGGACACATTCAAAGTCTACATGTAATATGAGGTTACAAAGCACACTGGTTGGAAACAAACTTGCACACCTTGAGGGGTTGAGGGGGGGTCAGTATCAGTTGAGTGATGGGACTCGCCGACATTGTCTTCTTCTTGTTCCATGGTTTTGGCAGAAAGTCATAGAGGGGAACACAGACCAGTCTGGAGAAAGAAAATCAATCAATCAATTAAACCTGACATGACAGGAGAACTCTTTGGCCAGAGGGTGCAGGTTCAAAATAAAAGCGTCAGATTTGTTCCTGCAAACTGAAGACATGCGGAGTTCAGCTTCTTCAGAGCAAAACTGAAAGCAGGACTGAGAGTGATGTCTAGCTTCACCAGAGATACTGAGCTTGTATTTGTACTGTAAAAACAACATGCTTTGATGCTGACTCTCTGACAATCATTCATAGTTTAAGCTTTGGGTCCATTACAGGGCATTAAAGGGGTCTTACATATGCAAACATCCATTGAATGCAGATCGAAAACAGTTGCAATGTTGAAACAAGGGGTCCCAAAAGTTGCAGTTTGAACACTTCCAGTTCAGCAGTAAATTCTTTCACCCATCAGAGATAACCAAACAACACATCACTTAACAATTGGGCTGTGGCTGCTTGTTTGCAAAGACTCTTAGAGGAAAAGGAAAAGCACAGGAACTGCCACAGTACTTGACATGAGGATGGACTGTTGTGTGTAGCATTCGGTTCCTTCCTGTTTCCATGAACCGGCAGAGAGCGGGTGATGCAGATATGCAGATACATCCAGGGTAGAAAATTCAGACCCCAGTCACACTCACAGATCAGATTATATATATTTTTTCCTGTCTTTTCACAGGTCTGTTTGAGCCTTTACATCAAACTTGTCCCCCCCAACCAAGATGAAAATTAAGGCATTTGTGATGTCTTTGTACACATAAAAAGGAAGGATTTCAGAAAAACAAATGAGAAATAACTAGAACTCAATACATCAACTGAAGTGTTTAAAAAGTCAGACCTGGGTTCATGAATTTTCTAGATCTGCCCCTGCTTTTGCAAAAACTTAAAAGTGCTTAAAAGTTAAACAAAAAATACTATAAACATACTTTTAATTTATAACTTACAACTTATAGAAGCCTCGCTGACCGACAGAGTTTGTCGTGCAATAGTGACGTAGTGGACGCAGCGGTGGACCTACATCTGTGTTTTTTGACTGGAAGGTGTCTGCTGAACACAAGGGCGGCTCCTCCGCAACTGTCGGCATACAAAAAAAACCCAAACCCCAAAACCAAATGAATAAAATTTAGAAAAGTGACGTTATTAAAAGTGCAGGAGAGGAACTGTGGTGACTTACCCAAGACACAAGTGCAGTTTCCAGACAAATAAGCGCAGAGAGGGGCTTGGACTGCCGCAGCGTTGCAGCGGACACAAACAAGCTTCACAGGATATATGACGTATTGCCTGGGGCCTCTCCTATCAACAACACACACACGCTACATGTTCTATCTGTGTCCGCCTGTTGCATGTCTGAGGGGTCATGGCAGTATCAACATGTAGCAGTGACTTTTTGGAAATCCTGATGCCTGGCTAAGTGCACTATTTAGTGCACACTGCCTTTTTCTGGTTTGTAAACAGGATATAATAGAGAAACATATCCCACTCTCTTTACATGCTCATGTCAAGATTCTGTACTTGCATGCACAGCTCAGAATGGGAGCAAGGTTATGTGAAATAATTTGTGTGTTGCAAAAATGTTGGCAATATCGCCAAACCCATTCAAGTCTCACCAATAGACAGTGAAAGACAAACATCAAGAAAAAATCGTGTTAAATGTATTTAATAGAAAAATATGGTCATCTGTCGAATACAAAAAGGAAACGTAATGAGAGCTGAGGGGGATAAAACAAAACTCCACAGCTGGTGGTAATCTACGCAGTTCATCTGGTTCACGCCCGGCGGCCTGACAGGCAGATGAAGAGAGATGGGGGCACCCGTCGTCACTCTTGAAGCTGCTGTGTCTCCTCTTGTGTCAGGGTGTCGTTCATTCAGCCAAAGGAGAATGGAACATGTTGCAAACTGGTTTGTTTGTTTCTTGTTGCATTCTCATTAAAGTTTAGCAATCCATTCGCCCCCCCATCAGAGAATGTAGTTTGACAGTGTAAACTCTCTGACAACCTACACAGAAAGTCTGACAACATAGCCAAAGATAAAACGCCAGGAGCAGCTGGTTTTTGGCGAGTTGCTCCAGAGACTGAAGCATTATGGCCGCTGTTCTCTCCAGCAGCAGAGTTCCAGGAGCTCCTGACGCCAGACCGAAGCAAAAGATAGGAACAAGTGATGGCAGCGCTGAAGAAAGAAAAGCTATATGATCAACACTGTGACTAACACGCCACAAAGTCAAACATCGAAGGGTCGCTGCTACTTAAGATCTTCTTAGAAATGTACCATTGCAGAAACTCATTCCAATGTGTCGACTCTCCTGAAGTCAATTCTTGCTCTGTATATTTGTAGAGCTCTAGAGCTGCTGTCTCACACTTTAACAGACTGCCAGCATTTGCACTGTGCAGAGCTGTTAGGTATGCGCTTGTGGTCCAGTTGCACGTTTCCTGTTCGGCCATTCCAAACCAAAATTGTATGTGCCCCCCCCCCCCCCCAAAACAAAAACTACATTACGACCTTTTCTCTTCCTGAAAAGGTCACAAAGCATGCTGGAGTTTATCCAGTGCCAAGGAAGGGGGTGCACGCACGCAAGCACGTATGCACGCACGCACGCACGCACGCACGCACGCTACAACACTACACTACAAATCCTTTGTCAGCAGTGGCCCTAAAACTTGAAAGACCTGCATATGACAACAAAAAGTGATTGACAACTCAGACTACTGCTGCTGCACGAATGACGGAAGCGTTCGAAACCATTTGTCCACCAGAGGGCACTCGTTAGGCCAAACTGTGCATCCTATGTTGATGTAAGTATGAACACTTTCACTGGGCCTCTTTATTTTCAATGGCCCCACCGTGTGCATAAACAAAGGAAGTGTGACAAAGCTTCTTTTTTCAACTGCCATGGTGTCACATGACTGTATGTGGGTGAGGGACGGGAGAAACACGGCCCTTGGATGCAAATTAATCCTCATTGTTTGGTGATGTTTGTGAAGCAAAACGATAGTCTTCTTTTGCTCTGCAGTATGAAAGAATACAGCATCATCTTGTGGCAAAAATGAGCATTGTTGACATCAAACTGAGATAAAGGTAATGAAAGGTAATGTCATGGTTTATTTTTGGAGTGATTTCATCATAGACCTCAACCTTGGGGTTTTCATGCACTCGTCTCTTTTCCATGCACTTTTTCGTCTGACAATTCACCAGTAAACTCTGAACCTCAGTTGTGAAAACATTATTGGTGTCGCCTGTCAGTTTCTTTGCTTTTCCTGACTTCCTCGCTCTGCTGTAGTTTTCATTCCTTCCTGTGTTTTCAACCCAACATGAAGTCAGTTTTTGTTAACATACGTAAAGTGGTGAACTTTGACCGCCTTCACGTGTACTCTTACACACACA
>JAUESF010051310.1:0-16422 GCA_032274765.1 Malacoctenus tetranemus | reverse complement strand
TGTGTGTGTGTGTATATATATATATATACATATATAAAGAGAGAGATACATAGATAGATCCATAGATACATAGATTTTAAGCATCCCTTTCTGTTTTTTCCATCCTGGTGACAAACTACCATGTCAAATACAATCATTACACTACGCTTTCATACACTCCAGCTGTGTCTTTCGTCATTGGTCAAACAACTCATCAGTGTTTAGTGTTTTCTCTTTATTCTTTACTTTTCAGGCTTTACCGAGTGTGTCACTGGAACTAGTTAAACCATGTTACACTAAGAAGACTTATCCATCGGTGAGTGTTTTACTGCAATCAGGTCAGCTTTGACTGTGAAAAGAAATGAAACTTGATGTTGTTCAGGTGTACATAGATGTCCTATCATGAGAGAGCACAAGGAGTGTCAGTGGCCTGTGGGTGGTCCCCCTTTAAGTGCTCTCTTTTGTGCAATGATCAAAAAGCAAAATACTTAAAAGGGGATCAATTTTTTTGTCATTTCAGTTTGAGTCAATGAAGACCTGCTCTGTGTTGAGCCAATGGTCTGGTGGTATCTGGTGGTATTCCATAGCTACATTACATTGGTCGCTACAAAAGCTTCAGCTCTTCGGTAAACACACTTCAGTGGAGCTGCAGGAATATTCACGGCACCGGCTTTCTGAAGTGGTTGTGATTTGTTTCAGTGTGTAAAACTGACTCCAGAGAGTGGCACCTAGAGAGAGTAATTGCTTTCATTAGATTTTTTTTCATTGTTGAAAGAGCTGACAAGCGTCCATTGTGAGCACAACCTCAGTCAGCAGTGGGTTCAGCACAGTGCGGCTCCCGCAAAAACTGTTTATGCAACGTTTTGAAATTTTAATTGAAAAAAAAAATCTCCGAGTGCTCGAAATGAAGACGTCAAAGTAGAAGTGACACGGAGGCCAGCGCCCATCTGCTCATTGTGTCTTCAGTTTGATGTGTTTTAATCTCTCTGTTTGTCTGTGAAAAGGCATCCCTGTCACCCCGCCCCCACCCCCCCACTGTGATTGCCATGCAAATGTATTTAATTACGATGTAAATGATCAACAAAATTAATTTTATTTGAATGTAAATGATGATTATTTGGATGAAGACATCAGCAGCTGTGAAAAACAAGCTGTTGTTTCTGACCGATTGGATGAATGGCCGCTTCTTCATTCAACTCCCGCAAACAACAGTCCTTTCCCTCCTTTTTTTTTTCTAGTACCTGCTTTCACTCCTGTTATCCATGCCACTTTAAACATGAGAGGTCAGACTTCAGCCAAATCACTAAGAATTGAATATTTCACACATTTTTGAAAAATAAAACTCCATTTTACTGACACAGTTGAAACGCAACAAGTCATCCTGATGTTAAACATGAAGCATTTAGCACAGATCAAAGGACCACATTAGTCCCGGTGGAAGCAAGCAGTGTCACCAAACCCAAACTGGATCAGGTTAAAATTCAAAGATTAATCAATTCAGATCTGAGCAGGGAACAAACTTACTGACAGACACTGTTTTGTTTGGACGCGCGCACGCACGCACGCACGCACGCACGCACGCACGCACCTACGCACACAATCTTGTGGTCTAACAAGTGAGAGAAACAGCTCGCTGCAGTCATTCCTTTCTTGGATCTTAAGAGATGCAATGAAATCCACATTTTCAAATTGAAGCTGCTCGCCATTAGCCTGAGAACATCTTCTTTCTGTCTGTGACAGCAATCAGCTCCTCTTTCTCTCTCTTTCTCCCAGTCTTTTGTTAGGTAAATGAGGAGATATGACCCTGCTCTCATTTTGCAGCCATCTGCTGGTCAATAGAAGAGAGAACAAAAGCTCAATGAATGAAACAATGGATGGAGAGATTTTTTTACTTTCCCTTCAACAATGGCTGACCACCGATTTGTGTTGTATGGAGCTCTTAGTACAGCCTACTTTTAAGAGGTTACTTGGTCAAGTTTGTGAAGTTTTGAGAGTGAGTTTACTGTTTTGCTCATGAAGACTGTTGCTGAGCTTTTCACAACTGAAACCTCTAAAACCCCCATGATCCAACTGTACACGTGACTGACAACTGCCTGCTTAGGCTGAATGTTCATCTCTGAATATTGCACAAATTATGTTGTGATTAAAAAGTCTTCAACAAAAAAAGCAGTCAACAGAAGCCCAGTGTATTATGATGTTCACCATCTGAAAACAATAAGTATTTATATGAAATGCAGTCCATTCAAAGGGTACCTATTGTGTAAAAATCAGTTTTCAAAGGCTTTTGAAAATATACTAAAACGAGCTGCCGTGTAGCCCTCATACTGTGTGATTAGACCAGAAAACCTGTATTTTGAAGGTTGCATGAAAGTAAATCTATGGTGTATGGGCAGTTGATGGGTTTTTCCCATGCTTTCACATAACAGGTTTTTTACATTTGCATAAGCTGTCCCCCGTCTACCTGAATGTCCACACCTCGTGGTTGAAAACACTCTTCAGCAAAAATTGGCTTCTTGCTTTAGTTGTTAGAGGGACCACCAGACACCACGTCCACACCCATTAACCCTGTTCAGTTGCCAGCTGTAAAGAGGCAAGCTGAATATCTTAATGAATGCCAAAAGCCTTGGAGGAACATGCTGTAGTGTAAATGCCAGTAGATTCATCAGCTTGGATGGCTAAAAAGTCAGCTGATTTTACTTCATCCAAGGTTTTTTTCTCTCAGAACTCCGAGCATGCAGTCCAGCAACTTGTTTTGTACAGTCTTTGAGGTTCCTCTGACGACGGTTGCACTTTCGAGGTGCTCATTTAAGTCTCGGTCAATGGTCGCCATCTTGTCAACTAAACCTCTGAAAATTCCAGGGTTTTCAGAAGTATCCCTTTCATTGTGTCCCCGCAATGCCAGTTCAAAAGCACCACAAAACTTGAGCCAGTCAATGAGTTTTGATAAAATATGACGATTCTTATCAACCTCTTCATTTTGTGCCTTCTTTATCCGTCATCCACCTGCACTGCTATGCTCATCTTTCAAAGCACAGCCAGCTTGATGCAGTTTTCCATATGAACTCTTGATCGTTCATGCTTCTTGACGTGTTCGGAGAGGTGCTTCAAATCGGTTTGTCCTTACTGTGTCCACGTTAAATCACACTTGTCACTTTTAAAAAGAATGCAGGGAAAACAAAAGTGCATTGGCCATTCCACAGCCTGTCAACCTTGACTTGCGCTCGAACCAACTCCGGCAAAAACTCCTATTGTAACCTTTTTTTTGTCCTTAGTCTGCTGGTTGATGATAAGGTCAGGCTTGTCTGGGCCCAACTCCTTCACCCGGATTTTCTCCTCCATTGTTCTTCTGGCAAACGGGTAGATAAATAAGGATCTCACCAAATTTGGTGGAAGCTGCACCTCGCTCGATAAGTTCGCCATCATCCCTCTCACTGACTGCACCTGAGCACTGGGTCTAGGCGCAGAAGCCTGTTATTTTAACCTAGTCGTATTTCAAGCACCCCAAGACCATAAAATTATGTGATGCTGATTGGCCATTTGGTTATTAAATTGCCCTCGCAATAGTACATGATTGACTGATCGTCTGCACAGAGACGATGCAAGTCTGTCTGTGGAAATTCACTGATGAATGAATGACAGTAGGTGGAGAAATGTAGTTTGTGTAATTCATATTGCATAAATGGTACACATTCTACAGAGTAAAACTAACATTTATAAGTTAATTTGTAAAAATATATTTTACATTTCTCTCTTCTTAACAGCGAGGGCGGTGCCCCGGTGCCCCCTATGGGCCGGCCGCCACTGTTGCGCCACCGCTGCATGTTGATGAGGTTGTTCAACCACATGAAAATCAGTATGGAGCTGCTTCACATTGGCCCCTACAAAGGTAAAGCGAGACATCTGTTCAGAATGAACACAGGTTGTCTTCTGTCACCTTCATGGCCATGGCCACTGCTTTGGTAATGCCTCTGATCTCTCATGAGAATTAGTGTTGAGAGCTAAATAAAATTCAATGACCTCCTTGAGCTGCCACTTTACCGTCGTGAAGAGGTTTTAGGACTCAAATGGTCCTGAAAGTTCCATTATCAAGCGACAGGTCAGGTAAAGAGTGGCTCTGAACTTGCCTATGATGAGAAAAAAAATCAAGGGAAGTGTACGTCCACTGGACTGGTGTTACCGAGACACCATGCAATAGCGAGGCCTTGGGTCTGATGGTGTGGCCATTTCTTTGCTCATGGTAACTTAGCCTGAAAGAACAACCCGGGCACACCGTTTTGTAAGCCCACCACTCATGAGAAGGGTCATAAGAGGCCAGTGCATTGTGGTTTGGGTGATGGTCAATGGTGGGGGCCTTAACAACCCAATCCCCGGACAGAGTGTCTGACCAGAGGGGCATGGGATGTAATCTTGCTGGGGGCGAAGGTTCCTGAGCAAGAGCAGTACCAGTTAGAGATAGTCGGTCACACCTCCATGCATAGTCGTGGTTCAGGAACTCACTTGAGGCTGACTCTCTTCTGCTCCGGAGTTGCCTGCCTATTCAAGAAGGGGTACCAGAGGGTGTGTTTTCTGACAACAGGGGTGTCACACTCCTCAGCCTCTCTGGAAAAGTCAATTCCATGGTGCTGAAGAGGGGAAATTGGCAGAAAAATCGAACCTTGGATCCTGAAGAAACAGTGCGTGTTCCATCCTGGTCATGGAACACCTAACCAGCTCTGCACCCTCTGGAGCATGCTCAAGGGATCATTCATGGGAGTTTGTCCAACCAGTCCACATGTGTTTTGTGGAAGGCATTTGATCATGTCCCTCGCGGTGTGGGGTCCATGATTCTCTGTTAAGAGCGTGCGGTCTCTGTACAACTATTGCAGGAGCTGGGTTTGCATTGCTGGCAATAAGTCTGACCTGCTACTAGTGCAGGCTTGTCATTTGTCACTGGTCCTATTTATCACTTTTATGGACCAGCAGGGTTAAAATCTAATAGAGTTTCCCAATCATCGGCACCACCTGCTTGTATAAGGTTCCTACGGACGTTCGCCACATCGAGAAAGGGTAGAAAAAACACACCTGAAAATTTTCAACTGTATCAATGACAAGTCAGAATCCACTACAGTTTGCCTCAGATTTGACTGTTGCAGTGTTTGATAAGATTGAACAAGAAAAGTAAATTAAAGGATAACCAAAGCAGCTGAAACCTCCAAAATAGTGAAGCCAGTTGTATTTATTTATTTTTTTTTACTGTGGGTACCAATACCACATCAGCAAATGCTTCTGTCTGTGATTCTTGGTTAGAACTGATCAAAACTTTGGAAAGGCCTTTCAATGTAAATAATGGAAACAGCAATTCCAATTTACAACCCAAAAACACCACATCTGCAGTTTTAACTTTTTCTACCTAGTAGCTGAAGTTCTTTAGCAGCCGGCTGTTGCAACAGGACATCAAGTCTGATTTACTGTTGAAATAAATCTATATCAAAATGGACGCACATGAAAACCACATATTTTTTTTGCAGGCACCTCGCCACAGCCTTGGTCTGACTCCAATAAAGACACTGATTGAGTTGGGAGAGTCAGTCAGATGCTAAGAATGGGTTCTGTCAGAAATAGCTTGAAAAACCTTAAGTGGGATGTATTGCGTCCATGGATAAGCTGCCGTAACTTGAGATTCAATGAATTGCTCAAAGACACTTTGGTCGTCATATGAACAGCATGAGATGAGGAACGAACTGGCAACCTTGAACTTTGAAGCAGTCTGCTTCAGCAACTGTCCGCTGAAGTGGAGTGCCTTTCAACAAGTGAAGAAAATGGATATAAATATTAGGTGGCCTTTACATATCAAAGATATACAAATCATCAGAGTCAACCACAAAAAATAAAATCTATGGAAATATTATTGAAATAACTTTATTATGGGAACCCTCTCAGATCAGTTGAGAAGACAAATATTTTACACTTTGAAATTAAAAACAGATTTACAATCCAAACACATTTGAACGTTTACTCTTCAAGAGCTAACAAAGTGTGACATCCAATGAATGACTCACCATTGAATTTCTTGACACTGAAACATTGGAATCAAAAAGAAACGTCCTCCCTGAAAGAGTCCAGAGTGAGAGTCCATGCCAGTCAGGAAATCACATTCACGTCAGGGTTTTTTTACAATACCGAACACATATCACCAGTCCACGTTCTGAGAGTTTATACATGTTTCAGGTGAGGGCTTTGTGGAATCCTTGTTTTTAAAAAAATGAAAACAAAAAAAGGACAGCCCATGTCAAGTTTTGGTAAGCCCTTCCCTTCACATTTCTGTCAATGTCTTTGATTTTTTTTCCACAAACACAACAGCAACCACCAATACAAAGCAGTTTTCCCCCCTGTCTGGCCCTCCTTGTTGTTCTTGCAAAAAGATGATGTAATAAACCTCTGCCAGAGGTTTATTATGTAAACTGTATTGAGGAACCCATTCAGTTCTGGGTTTATGACAAGTCTGACTGAAACACAAATGATGGACATGATGTGAAAAGAGAAGTCCCGAAGAGTTTTGTTCCAGTCGCAGCTTCATGTTGTGAATTAAAAATCTCTGTGTTTGTCACAACTGGTCAAACTGTTTGTCCTCCAACTTCCCAGGATTTGGTTTGAGGTCACAAGCATCAGAGCCAGGAGTGTTTTTTATGTCTTTTTTTTTGGCGTTACTGCCTGATTCATTCATGACTGGTCCATGATAACAATCAAGCTGCAGTGATGAAATCGGCCACACCCTGATGACCCAGAATCTTTCTGTTGTTGTTGCGCAAATGATGAAGAATTCACATGCAAATGACATCACTGGAGGCGTGGCCAGTACTGTGACATATCAGCTTCACTTCCTGGAACTTGAACTGGAACTGAGACACCAGCAGATATCAAACCTGTTTAAAGAAGAACAAGTGGCCGTGAGAGAGCAGCCATGAAAAGCATTGCACAAAAGCAAACACCAGGATGATTCGGTTGTTGCCAACTCAGCAACCTTCTCTTGAAATCAGTCAACTGAATTTTGTCTGACTCTTTTCATCTAATCCAGACAGTCCTTTTTCGCTGTATGCAGAGTTGTTGATATTTTGAGTTTGAGTGAGCTGAAGGTAATGACACCGACCCTTTAATGCCCTTTACAGGCTTGAATGTACAATCTAGCTTCGACGACACTCAGTCAAACTTGAAACTCTGGAACATTTGGAGTTGTAGCACTGCACACTCAAGCTCACTGAGTCTTGCACAGTTCCCCCTGATGCTTGGACGACTGAGCAGGAGCTGCTTTTATCAAGGCAACTTCAGGCTTAAGTCAAAGTTTTTTTTAGCACTAAAAAGGTGGTTTACTCTGTCTAAAGTCATGTTGCCATGACAACTTACAGGAAACAAATAACCTGCACCAGAAAGCAGACAGACAGAGTGGGTCACATGATTGGTTGTACCATGCCCCATAGTTTTTTTCCCATTCCCTTTCTTTCTCAGGTGGAAGGTGGCATTTCATTCACGTTTGTATAGGGTAGGTTCATGTAAGCACAGTGTTGAACCTGAGAAAGTTCAAGAGTCAAAATGAGCATTAAATGTGCTGGCGATGTGACAGACTGATTTGTGGTGAATCAGCTTTAAAATTGTTCAGGCTCACGGTTTCATCAAGCTATGTACAGTTTGCAGATTACTTATCTCGAAAGAAAATGGCTCACCACAGGGTCTTAAACTGGATTTCACTCTAATGTGTGACTGTGAGCATGACATCAAGACTAGGAAGGCCACCTTTGGAATAGTGAGGGAACCTGTCTGAAGTTTTCTCAAAGGCAAACATTCAGAGCACAGAATAAAGAGCATTGGCTGTGACTTGACCCTTTTTACTTGGGCTGCAACGATTGCTCTTCTCCCCAGTCAATATCACCACGTGTGTCTTGATCATGGTTACTCCCCTTTCCTGGCACAATCGGCTGCCAATTACAGTCTATGCACCCACATAACAGCAGCTGGATTGAATACACCAAGCCTTATGCAGTTAATGCAGTTTCATTGCTTACTTGAAATCACATTCATTCTGTGCTAGTACCTGTTGATGATGTTGCAGAGGATGCCATTGACTGGCTTCCGATGTGTGACTGCATGTGTGAAGGAGTATATGTCTCGTAATTTCTTCCATTGATGGTGGGGCTGGTCGGCAACATGCAGGAATATGAGGTCTGGTTGGATGCCTGAAAATACAAATTCATATGTATCACTAGGGTTGCTTTGATCTGTCTGTCCGTCTGTCTGTCTGTCTGTCTGTTTGTCTGTCCTAGATCCATCCTCCATCCTTGATCCATGCATCCTTCCATCCATCCTTGATCCATCCATCCATCCTTGATCCATCCATCCATCTATTTATTGATGTATTTTATATAGAGAACAAAAACAGTTGACAACCCTACAACCAAAAGACCAAAAACAGTAAACCACCCCCCCTCACACACACACACAAAAAATTGAAATAAAATCAGTCATGATGAAGTAAAAGGCTCAAACAACTGCAATAGTTGCTGAAAGTAAAGCCAAGAGAATTGCTAACCACCACTTGTTAACCATGAAGTGGTGCAAAAGGTACAGTTCAGTTCCAAAGCTTTGAGACGGCAACATCTTCATGACTGCACGCCTCCAGAGTCACATTCAGGTGGAAGTGGTTCTCTTGTAGCACTGATAATATTACTGTGTTTAGCTTAAAAGCAGATGTACATCAAAATTATATAAACTCCAATATGTTTTTGCACTTTTGTTTCTATTCAGTTGTTTAATATATTACATACATTTTCTAAGAACATCAGGTTTTATAACTTTATTTCCTATAAAAGTTTTTTAGCTATTTATTTAGTGTCACTGCATTTTGAGATGCACCCATTAATATGTTCTGAATTCAGCAACCTTTCTCATACCAAGTCACAATGTTTGATCAAGTTGGGTTTTTTTTGTGGAATCAAGTCCAAGTGTGTTGGTGAACCAGGTTAGTTCTGTACAACACCCTCTTCTCCAATGAACTTACCTGCATTGGCAGGCTGGCTGCCATGCTGAAGCTGGGCATTGCTGGCAGGCTATAACTGTTGGAGAGAACTGGATCTGCCCTTCCTAACATTGATCCTGATGAAAAGGACACTATAGAAAAAAGAGATAGACAGATAGAGACAACATGAATGCTTTGTACACTGTTAATGACTGTACAGGAACAGACACATTACCACATTAACAACTTGCAAAGGTTTTTACCAGTTCTGTGTATTTCAATACGCAGGTCAAAAAAATGTGAACTCTGTGTTTGTTCAAGCAGGAAATTTAATCCACATGTTTGAGTCCAGTTGAGTGTTTGTTTCATTGATTGCATCTGAGTGTTGAGGTCTATACTTAATACTGGATTTTGGCTTTGTCGTGCAAATGTACAGCTGGACAATTTTGTTGTGCTATGAGTATTTTTAAAGCTTTATCAAAGAGCATGATCATGATACCATGGTCTATGCTGAAGCTGTGTTGATGGATCACTGCACAGAGGCCAGTTTTCGTGGGTCAGAGGGGGGGTGCATTGTATCTGTAGTTGTGTACGTGCATGTGTAAGCAGGCACTGCAGTCCATAGGCCTTGGGTGAAAATCAGCCTTCAGAGGCATCGACACCTGCTTGTGAAGGAGGGGGAGGGTGGTTGGGGGAAGGGGGATTGTTGTTATTACTGATGTATTTCATATGAATGTAATGCCATGACATAGTTTTGTTGCAGGGAATGACTCAGCACCTGGTGTTGCAGGTTGTGGAAGTGGTTGGTAAACACTGGTGTTGAAGCTGCTGCTGATAGGAACATGGTTCGAGGAGTTTGACACCTGACGACGCTGATTTCTCAGTTTCTCTTCTCTCCTCCATTTCGCTCGTCTGTTGGAGAACCACACCTGCACGGGCCAGGAAAGAAACCATGCACATTTGTTTCATGTGACAAAGACAAGCTTAGAATTTTTGATGACAACGATGACCAGGCCAACATGATGGTTGTTAGTCTTCAGCTTTTTATGCATTCACTCAATAATATATTTGTAAATAAAAGCATATTCATTTTATCACATGCCCAACCTTAATCGTGTGCTTTGGATTTTGAAGCTGTAACAAATGTAGAGTTAGGCTCCCCTTATCATACTTACTATTCTTACTATTTTGGACTGCAAATGTGGAGTTATTACACCAACTACTAAGAGATGGTTGTAGGGGGGTTCCGGGGTGTGGGTGGGGGGAGGCAGTGCAACCCTAACAGCAAGCTTGGCCCCCCTGTAGTGCCACTTAAGAGGAAAAGGCGACAATATCAGTAAATGTGTACATTGTCATGATTGGGTCCCCATGACAAAGCAGACAGTTGGTCTTGAACCTTCCCTGTAAAAGGCTTTTTTTGATGTATCTGTTCCAAAATGTTCGCCCATAATACACTCACTCCACACATCTGTATGTGAGAGTGCCTGTTTGCTGCTTATCACAACTGTTTCTCTGAACACATCACAGTGAACCATCAAGAAGGTGGACCACAGCATCACTGAGGCCATCCAAGGACAATGACATGAGGCTGCAATTCACCCAAACCATCAAAGTGGACAACAGAAGATTGGAAAAAAGCTTGTACTGCCTGACGATTTTCAGTTCTATGCCCCTTCCTACAAATGGCCAATTTGTACTTTACTTTGAAAGGCATGCCAACATGAAGCCACCCTGTCATGCACCACTAGCCTGATATGGCGATGCATGACATATTTGTCCATATTGCTACCACCATAGCACCAAGGAATGCTGCTGTTGACTGAGCTCATCTATTACGAGCATAGTTCTGTCCAGATGTTTATGACATCACATAAGTCAGGAGGATGATGCACAATGTTGAAAAACTCCTGTCATCATAAACTGATTTCCGTGAAAGGATGTATTTCCTCTACTGGAATAGAGCACCTTCAAGGTCTCACAGGTATAGTTCAAAAAAGTCAATGATTTTGTTGGAATGTGCATGAGTGTGAAGACTCGTTACATGAGTGTGAAGACTGAACATTAAAGTAGTTTTGGACCCAAAAACCCCATTTTGGGCTTACCTGTATTCTTGCCTCTGGTAGGTCAATTTTGTTGGCGAGTCTTTCTCTTGCAAACACATCTGGATAGTGAGTCCTTTCAAATTCTGGAACCAATAACATTGCGAACACAAACACAGTCTTGTATCACAACAGTAGTTTTATCGTTTAACAGAAGAGCACAATTGTTGAGAGTGAAGAGACAATTGTGATAACAGATTTGATATGTACATATTCAAAATACATATTTACATGAAATGCGCATTAATTAAATACACATAGTCAAATAATATGTCCTACTTTTTTTCCTTTCAGTTTAATCGTGAATTTTTTGTTTGCAAGCAAATGTAAGATTCTCATTTGAGTTCTTCTCATTGTTACAAACGAAAGCTGATAGCAATGATAAGGTTTGTCTCAGCCGCTTAATACTGGAGATGCTTTCTTTAGCTGCTCTCATTGTGGGTCACTTTACATTTTATTGCTGTGATGATGACTTTGCAAAGGATCGATACAACAAGAACGGCATAGGTAGATGGCATCGGGAGATCAAGCCAATGCACAGTCGAATGAGCCGCAGCAAAGAGATCTGACATCACAAGAAGTTTTGTGGGAGGATAAGTGAAAAGCGAATGCTGCCAGTAAAACAGTGCAAGAAGTGGACGCAGCGGGGGGAGGTTGGCGGCTCGAATGCATTCTGATTTGTTTTGATGAGTGTTTCCTCCTTCACTCCAGAAATGTTCACACAAGGGTGAAAAACACCTGCAGCTACGTGTGCACAATTATGCATACAAATTGCCTGTACGTCCTTGTGAGATATGTTAGATACAAACTCAATTTCTGAGGTTAAACATTTTTTGGGGTTTGGTAAATCTCATTGCGTGCGATAGCATAAATGAATATGTTTACATTTTCTTCAGCACATTTACGACTGTGTGTGAACCCCCCCATATTGCATATTCAAGTGCACTAACTGGATGCGACTCGCTACTTTGCACCTTTGATGGATATAAACCTTAGTGCCCCCATTAGTAAATTAGGTGCACACTTTTTTTTGCGTATGCAATGAATTTGTACACGTTTTTATCCATGTAGCCCTTTTAGTGGGTCTGGGCCTAAGTCAGCCCGAGCACTCTCATGCTCATTTGCTCTTGAAATGAGTGTTGCCAAAACAACTGAGAGCATTTCCAATGTCCGATAACAGAATTTGCAGGACAGAGGAGGGGAAGGTTCAAGAAAGAGATGGTTAAATTTGGGTGGTGATCTGCTCATCAGAGGAAAGTTATGCTGCTCATCTGTTGTTCAATCTCGTCTCTTGAGATCAGTTGGAGCTGCTCATATTCGTGTCATTCAGCGATCATTTGTTTCTGACTTGCTTCTCCTCAGGGTCACTTAGGAGCAAGAGGTACGCTGAAAAGAGAGAAGACATCACTGAGACAAAGGAGGTGGAGTTGAGATTACTTTTTGAGCAATGCTTAAGAAGTGTGATATACAGAGGAGATCTCATAGCTGTCTGCTGATCTTCATTGTGTGTCTGCTCCATAACAACCGAGACATATTTGTGGTCAGGGGCAGAAAACAATGAGATCGCCTCTGTTTCTCCCACTTCTCAAGTGTTGCTCAAACACTAGTCTTAAATTGACCTCCTTTGTCTCAGTGACGTCTTTTCTCTTTTCAACTTACCTCTTGCTCCCAAGTGGCCCTTAGGAGAAGTCCGAAACAAATGATCACTGAATGACACAAATATGAGCAGCTCAAACTGATCTCAGGTATCTCTTGGCATTTCTCATTCCTCTGGTCTTTAAATCATTTTCACGACATCATCAATATGTCCTATCTCAACCTCCTCAGTTCACATAATTTCATATATCATCAATTCTTTCTCAAAATAACTAGCACAACTCATCACAACCTTTTGATTGGAAGGTAAACACACTCAACAAACCTTTTCTTGACTGTCTAACTCCCTGATCTACAGTACATGCATCTTCATCCCTGCTACTGAGTCATTATTTACTGGTTTGTGGTTCTGTGTCCTGTTCCTTGCTCTCTTTTTTTATCAATCTAATGACATTGCATCAGCTCTCAGTCTGCAAAAAGTTTTGTGTGTCCAAAAGCAGTTACCTTTCTCCAAAGCTTCTATTTGGTCCTGTGTGAAAGATGTTCGGTTTCTTTGTAGTTTCCTCTTTAGCTGAAGTCTCATCTGAGTCTCCTCTGAATCGTCCCCGTTGGAACTGACCGATAAAGTGTTTTCGCCTCCTTCTGCCTGTGGACACTCTGCAACCAGAAAAGCAGGTGGAAGAAAAAGAAAGTTTAAAAAAAGGACCACTGCAGATCACAAAGTACATGTGTAAGGCTCCATCTTCAAGTACACTGCATTCACAACACGCATCTGAACTGGTCATTCATCCATCTTCTATGCGGCAATGATCCACCATCAAAAGGTCGCTCATCCATTGCAGGGCAAACACAGGGACGGACAGAAACATGTGAACTTGAGGCAGCAAGGCTGCTACCTTCAGTAGCTTTTTGTGAGGTGAGTGGACTCACCACTACATCACCATGTGGCCCTTCTGTTCCCCACTGACCCGCTGGATGTAATCTTACTTACTTAAGCTGCGTCCAATGACAGTAGTGCTGGTATGATTCAGTAAAGTGGAAATTGTAGGGAGACAACACAGTTAATTTGCTGCATGTCAGACATGTATTTGTATTTTTGTATGGACCTGCATTTAAACCCATTTCTGTGTGGAGTTTGCATATTGTACGCGCGCACGCACGCACGCGCGCGCGCACGCACGCACACTGGATGCAGTGAATAATGATTGCACCATACAACTGAGATTTGGATGTTGGACTGTACTAAGATTGGGAGACCCTCTCAAGCTAACATGGTGGTTGACCTCCATGTGGTCGCCTTCGACACACTGATGCCTCATTGCAGAAAAAAACAGTTATCAAATAGCTCGTGATTACTACTTTCTAGCATTGATATTGTCTGCAAGAACAGTAGCCAGTACAGAGCACAACACTCCAACTCAGAACAATAAACCATCTATGTGGACTGAAAAGCCCTTCAATGCAGCTTTCTTATCTGTGATCTCTGAGTCGGCAGGAACTTGACTCCCATTCCCTGTAGAACTCATGATATTTGTGGTATATCCTAATTATCTATTATTCCCAACAGACAGAGTGCAAAACAGAATGAAGACTTTGCGTTGTGCCAAAATCAGTCAGGCAGAAAGAGACACAAATGAGAGCAGACGCTCTCTGCAATCCTTGGCCAACACTCATAATCACACACAGGAACACATAAAGATGCGCGCGCACGCACGCACACACACACACAACTGCACAGCAACACACCCACACAAACACCCACAGCCAAATACGCTAACACAAAGATGGTACAGTCTGATAGGGACTTGACTTTGTATCATCTAATAATCCCAGGGTGTGATAGGACAGGCAGCAGTATACAAGTCTGACACAGACTGCTGCAGTGACACTTGGACACACATGCACAAAGTGAAGCAAAGTAAGCTGCAAACATTAGGGGGACCATGGCTCAGCTGGCTGAGCAGGCCGGCCTCCAATCCAGAGGTTGATGGTTGTCACACTGTCAATGTTTCCATGTGTCGTTGAGTCGGACACTGAACCCTCAGTGGTTTTCATTGATATCTGTGAGTAGGTACCTCGAAGAGTGCAATATCAACTCTATTGGTTACTCCTTTATTTTAGAAATCTCCATGAGGCAAATACTCCAGTATTTGAAGCAGCTCAAGCGCAAGAATACTGAGCAGCACAGCAGAGCACTTGATTGTTGATGACTTGGGAAGTCAAAGCAAACGTAAGATTCTGAAGTGTGTACTGAAATCAAGAGTCATGCTACACAGACGTCTCAATTTCCAGAAACAAATGTGTGGGTGTCCAAGTGTCCGTGTTAAAAAATGAAAATCAAAGCGGTTCAAATTTAGGGTTGGAACTCAAGGTCTTAGGTGCTCAGAGGAGCAGCTGGACAAGATCCTCGTCCTACCTGTGGCGGAGAGTGTGGTCCCAGCATACCAGCCCGGGCGTCCAGTCCAGCTGCTTTGAACACTCAGCATCTTCAGTTTGTCAAACATTCCTTCAGCTCCCACTGTGCCAAGTTGTTGCTTGTCGCTGGACAAATTCCTGAGCACTCGGTTTATTGATGAAACCTGGAGGGAAACACAATGTTGAGTAAACACATGAGAGACATTTGGAGGCATGAAAGGAAAGTCTGTTCCGCGTGACTGCTGTGTGTGGAGACGCGTCCTCTTGCAGAAGGTGATGAAACATGTCATTCTTTTAAACTGTGCTTTTTTTTGCTTTTCCTCTCCAAAATCATATTGATCCGACAAACAGTATCACATTGATGTGCAAAATATGTAAGAAAGAATTTGCATTCCCAGGTGTCATTCGAGCCTTTGGTATCGTCTCATTTTGCAACATGCACCAGTGAGCCTAGGCACCAGAGCTCCAGCAGTCCTGGTACAAGCATCGCGTGACCAATCCAAGTGGATCTGTTTTCCCATGTGACTACAGCTGGGAGTGCACACTCGTGTTGTTTGACCAAATGGTGTTTCGCTGTACTTGGCTTTCCCAGATGGTGGACCTGCTCCAGATCAGGTGGTGACATTGCGCAGAACGTTACCTGCTGTCAAATCACAGCCTCCAAAACAGCAGAAAATGTCGCGAATCGTTTTTTGCGTCTTTTTCCTCTCATAGCTGTTGAACTGTACCACAGGCGTTAGCCTCGGCAGGCCTGGAGCAATGATTGCATTCAGTTCAAACTGCATCCTTCTCACTTTCAAATCCCTTCACAACCTCGCCCCTTCCTACCTCACTGATCTGCTCCACCCGTACCCTCCCACCCGTACCCTCCGCTCAGCCGATGCCAACCTCCTCTCTACTCCTCTTAGGACCAAGCGCCAGACCTGGTGTGGACAGAGCCTTCTCAGTTGCTGCCTCTGCCCTGTGGAACTCGCTCCTCCAAACCCTCTGTGACTGCACTGAACTCAACTCCTTCGAATCTCTTCTGAAGACCCACCTTTTTAGATCCGCTTTTAATGTATGAAATGTTTTTGTTGCCCCCTCTCCTTTTTGTTGACCTTTTTACTAGTTGTTGCCTTCTATTCTCTCCCTCTTTTCTGTCTTTTCCCTTTATTTGTGGTTTTGAATATATTTTAATCAAATGCTTGTTGTTAATTTTACCAGACTGTTGTTTTCTGCCTTGTGTAAAGCGTCTTTGAGCTTTTGTAAAAGCACTCTAGAAATAAAATGTGTTATTATTATTATTATTATTATTATTATTATTATTATTATTATTATTAATAATAATAATAATAATAATAATAATAA
>JAUESF010051259.1:0-11696 GCA_032274765.1 Malacoctenus tetranemus | reverse complement strand
ACATGATGGCACTACAACCAAATAAGACATAAAAGGTTCACAGGCATTATTTCAAGAGGAACTGGGACAACTGGGTACACTGAAAAAAGCAACTTGTAGCATTTACTTGAAAAAATCATCGCAACAATTTGCACTCAGAAATTTTGAGTAAATTTTACAGCTATAATGTTAAGTTAAACTTAACTGATAATATTAAGTAAAACCTACTTAATTTTCATAGTAATAATTAAGAAAAAATCAAGTAAATGTTATTTAGCGTTATGTTTCACTTATTTGCAAAAATTAAGTAACTTGCAGTTTAATTTTTTTAATAAATATAGGTGTACAAAATGAAAATAGAAAGTATACTTAATTACTTAATTGTAATTTACATTTAGTAAATATCAAGTATATTTTATTGAATTTTTTTCAAGTTGGCACATTCAAAAAAATTCTTTTTGGAAGTTAGATTACTTTATCTAATTCCAGTCCAATTTTTCTCAATAACCACAACTGAAATTCAATTCAAATATTTATTCTTATATGTATGTATCATACATATAAGAACACAACACCATCGTATGTAAAGCCGAATTAACTCTGACTACCTTTAAAGGCACACTGAATCAGAAAGCAACATAATTACATGCAATTGTACATCAATACATGAAAAACCGAATCAAAACTGAAAGTAAAAAAAATTTGAGTATAATAATGCTAAAAGAAGCTTGAAAACCAAAAAATAATATAGTTTTATGAATACAAATAGTATTGTTAAAGGGCATCTGGTGGCACGGTGGTTGGTACTCTTGCCTCGTGTTAAATGACAAGCAACCTGTAAAGCATGTACCATGATTTTGCCCAGTGCTTGTTGGATCAGCAGACCTCATCCAGAACTTCAATTACACTGAACGTTATAGTTTTTGTGATCAAGGGTAAACTGGCCAAAGCGGAAAAAAAACAACTAAAAAGTAAAAAAATAGAAATAAAAACAGCAGGTTGAGGGGAGGGTTGAACTATGATAGCAAATGATGATGATAACAAACTTCATCGTTCAACATTTTCGGCTGTGAAACACTGGAATGCAACAAAGACAACTGAACATTGATATAAATAACTTAACAAAAGGAGGACAAAGGTTTCATCATCTCATAGATAAGAGTCAATCCATGTTTGGACACTCTTCCATGAAAAAATAGGTCTATTGCAACAAACTCAACAGAAATCTCTATCATGCTGCCATCATTCATCACAGTCTGTGGTTTTGCTTTTGAAAAGGAAACGGGAAACCACCAGTGACACAGGAGATCAGCATCTACGTAGTTTCAGCCACCTCTTCAAATCTCCTGACTCCCCCTCGTATTTCCACTTTCATGACATAAAGACACATACCAACCTCCCCCACTCCCTCGGCGTTGTCGAGGTAGGAGGGTGCGTTTGTTTCAACTTGCGACCATTTTTTGCACAACTCTGGTGATTCCTCCCAAAATCATGTCACGCTATCCAGAGGTTATTTTGTTCCCGATCTTGTCATGTCAACGACGTTCTTCAGAAATTAATTGAATGCCAGGTGTTTTAAGCTTGTCACTGGAGCAGTCAGTAGTTTTCAGCTTATGTTTGGGGAAACATTTTTTTTCCTAATTTATTCCATTTTTTTTAAATGACAGAGAAATAAAGCAGTGGATACAACACTGTCAGGTGTTTCCAACAGCTGTGCTGGTGTCTTGGTTGCGTTCCACCTGGCTGTGGTGCCACAATATTGACTAGCACCCATTTTCTGTCATGTGGGCTGCTCATTCACGGCATGGCTGTTCTCCTGATTTATGCTCAGGTTTCATGAAATAGCCCTGAGGTCTGTCAGTACATTAACAATTGCGTCACAATGTTGATTCATTCATTATTCATTCAAAGTTACTCCATAGAAGTATCAATGCGATGCAGATTTCTTCTCTGAACAAGGTGACTTGAACTTTTAGAAAAAGGGAGAACATTGAAAATAGTGAATAGTTTAATTGAGCATTGATAATTCTATGTGCGGGGCAACAAAGGCAGAGTGGCCAACTAACACCACAATTGATTTCAAATAAGGAATGACATGTTCGTTGCAGACAATGGTTCTGTCTTGACTTACCAGTAGCACGACTAAGAACAGAACCAGCAGCTTTATTCAACAGCCATTTTGGCTTTAGCAAAATGTTGATGCTGCTCTTCATTTGGCCAAGGCTGAACTGATTGTGCAATTCGTTGTATCCAGTTCACTGCTTGCTGACATGTTGAAGTTTTCAGGTCGACTGCAATACAAATTAACTATCCTGTTGTTGATACCGATGTTGTGGTTCCTGGTATGGATGAGAGCCCAGGACTGCAGTTGTGGTACATCAGGTTGGCTGGCTGGTCAGAGGAGGGTCTGATGAAGTCGCACTTCAAATCTCAAACATGAATTTCTGATCATGAAACAGGCAACAGTCCACCGCCTCATGTGGATGATGTTAATGTAGGTTTGAAATGAAAGAGTTAATGATATAAATAATTACCAGTATGACACTCTAACATGACTTTCATAGCTATCATCTGCTGTACATGCTTACTGTAAACAGGTCACAGTCACAGCCCCCCCCCGGACACAGCCCAACAGTAACAGAAACAGAAACGTAGCCGAGCAGGTCCGTAGACATTGCTGCTCTTTGTAAAAACAAACAAACAATAGCAAGTATTTCATCACTTTTACTGAAGCTCATGTCAAATCAATGACTTTTTGGAAACTTTCCCCAAAGTCATATGACCCTAAGTTTTATTTTTCTTTCTAGCTTTTACTAAATTATGCATTTTGAACAGAAGATTGCGTTCAATAATGAGGAAGCTGAATTGGTTGACAACATGACAAAAACTACTATGTGTTCACTTTGTCACTGTTGGGAGTGTTGCAGTTTATTTTTAGATAAAGGAAGTGTGTCTTTGAGGTCATTTTGGAGGCATCCAAGGAAACTTGACGAGCAGGGTGATGTACTGCAGTGAGAGGAAAGGTTTTTTTTGTTTGTAAATCCTGATGCAAAACAGGATACCGAAGAGTTCCCAATCAGACCTTATTCCTGTGCAATTACCTGACGCAAACCCTTGGAAGACCTCCTTAAAAATGCAAGGTCATTTACTCTCACTGGATAAGATGTCGAGTGACACGCAGCAATAACCAAAGGGAATCTGTTAACACCCATTCCAAAAGAGAGTAAACCCAGCATAATTTGAATCAAGGTGATAGTTGAAAAAAGCAAAGGGTAAAGGGTAAAAAAAGAGAATGACCACTGCAGAAAATTACCACTGTAGAACTTTTCTATTTAATTGAAAATTAGTAAACAAGAACTGTAGAGTACAACAGCTATTGTAAACAAACAGCTATTGTAAACTAACGGCTATAATAAACTTTCAGCTGTCGTAATCAAATGAGGAAAAATTCAAGTAAAACTTCACCAAATTTTTAGCAATTGTCCTTACTTGCTGAAATTCAAATTATACACACAATTTAACAATGAAGTCTGATCATGTAATTCTTCCATTGTGTTGTCAGATCTGGTTGCCAACATCCAGCCGTGATCAAAGACATCAGGAATCTCAATAGATAGTCTTGGCTGCAGAAACAGGCGTCACCAAGGGCTGCTCAATGTCAAGCTTGTTGAGCTTCAGTTTAATTTCTAGATGTGAACAGCTCACAATGGTAATTTCTCATGTTTTAATGTTAAGCTTAATGAGAGAGTGAGGACAACTTACGATAAATTCACAGTGGCACTCTAACAATAAACACAATCTATTTAGCAACAGCCAGGAGCACAACAGCTAGCACAGCAACAACAAAAAAACAACAACTTTTAAACACACAATTTCCACTGAATAACTTCATTGAAATAGTCTTGTCAACTTTAAAGGCTTATTCTAGCTGGTGGGGGAAAAAGCTGTTTGTTGTTTACAGTAGCAGAGTTCCCCCAAAACAGTGTGACCTTGATGTCAACTGCTCTCAAGAACACATTTCACTGCTGCTGGTCTTGCTCTACACCTCAAAACTACCACAGGGCAGCAGAAATGACTCCCTGACATGAATAGGGAATTTTCAATCACTTCTTCCTATACTGTCCATCATTTAAACAACAGCTGTGTTTTCTTCACATGCTAACAATTTAGCATTAAACAGCTTTACCAAAGGAGACAAATAAGGTGGCTTCACTCCACCAGACAACTTTTATTACAAGGACGTCTACTGAAGCCATCATGAGCAAAAATAAATTATTGAATACCACAAATGCAATTATTCACCCTGTGTGTTTTTTTTTAATTTACAAGTACATTCTTTGGGTCGCTTGTTATGTTGTTGTAATAGTCTATGCTCAGGTAAGAAAAAAAACTTTGTGGCACAACTACAAACAGTATACTACTTTGTAAATTATCTCTGCTTTCATGAGAGTTTGGAGGTTGGCAAAGTTGAACAAAAGGCTGCATTTATGAGCTGCCCCCTCTTCAATAAAAAAGACAATACTCGGCCACTTGTGTCCTTACATATTCACATCATGCCATGACTAAGTGTTTGCAATGTCGCAAGCTGGATGAATAACCGAATGATGTTACTACAGGCTGTTGCCCCATAAAATAATATGGTTTCAGTGGTTGTGACCCACATAGAGACAGACAAAATGCTACAACATACGTAAAACATTCATCGTTGACGTATGTTTGACTGATTCTTGTCGTTTTGCTACAGATTGTAGACGTTCGTTGAATTTCTTGTACTTTGCAGAAGACGCGAGTGTGTCGCTCAGTATACAGGTGGATCTTAGTGATTTATACATTTCAGTATCTATAGTTGCATATGAAAAAAATGAATGTGAGGCAACAAGACAGTTGGAAAAAAAAACCTGTTGTTACAGTCATTAAACGCAAGTTGCTGGAGCTCAGCACCTTTACCTTATTATGTTTTTTTTCAGGAAATCAGAAAATTGTTTGTGTCAGTGCCAGCTTTTTTGTACTGTATGTGTACTCAGCTGTGGGTTTTTTTTGTTTGTTTTACAGCAGTGACTATCTATGTTACTTGGATAAGTAAATCATACACTTGTACAATGTGTGGGAGTGTGTGGTGTGTAAAATCTTCCAAGGCTGCATTTCTCTTCCTCATCAGCTCTCCACTCGCTCACACTACATGACATCACCGGAGTTTCCCCTCGGTAGAAAACGAGTTTAAAAGAGACATTCAGCCGGTCACTTCACAAACCAAGGCAGCTTCAGAGGACCAAAAGTCATTCATTAGGCTGCACACAGCCCAGCTTTGAATCAAGAGACTTATTTATTTACAATCATGGACGGTGAATGCAAAGTCGCACTGGATGCTGCAGTGGACACAGAAACCCGCAAAAAGCCATCATGGAGGGTCAAATACAGCTCAAAGTGTACTGCTGCCCTGCTGGTTCTCACCGTCTGCTTGTGTGCAGCTGCTGCTCTCTTCTTCGACAGTCAGAGAAAGGTGGGACTGAAACTTTCACAGAAGTGTATCAAATGTTGAACCACGTTCGCAGTAGGCAGCAGTGCTTACTTGAACCAAGTCATTACTTAAATTTGTCTCTTCTCTTCTCCCACTGAAACAGAGTTTGGAACAAAGACAAGACAACCCTGGTGAGTACTTGCACCTTAATCCTCTCAGAAATTCCTCACTTGCAATTGACTTAATCAACTCTGACAGCCTCAGTAAATCACAATATTCCTCAATTGTTCTGAGTTCCTCAGTCCCTGTTATGTACAGTATGAGGTTGTGCACTATAAAAGTGACAAATTGAACTGCTGTGGTTTCAAAAGCTTCTGTCTTGTTTTTTTCTGTTTCAGATCTGCATCTCACATTGAGACAAATTTCAAATGTACGAGCGGCCATTCACTTACAAGGTGAGGAATATTTTAGGCAACAAAAAGTAACCCAGAGTATTCACAAACCTTATTATTAGTAAAATCCAAATGTAAAAACCTCAATGATTGGATTTGAAATTTTGACCTGCTGTGGCACCTTCCAATTCCACATTTGTATTTGAAACTCTAAAGAGAAATAAAAAGTTATTGAAAATGGCACAAACAACAAACTTATTTAGTTGGATTATTTCAATGATTAAATGAGATCATCTTCATCACCTTCATTCAAATTCTTTTCAACAGGTGCATATAACTCGAGCATGAGGACATCAATTGAATGGAGGCCCCAGGTGGAACAGTCCCACTCTCAAGGAGGTCTCGAACTTACCAACAACGAGATTGTGATTCCTCGAAAAGGCCTCTATTTCGTCTACAGCCAGGCATCTTTTCGAGTTCGATGTGGCATCGATCCTGAAGAGAGCTCTCCTGTCCACCTGAGCCACACGGTGAAACGGTGGTCCAGCTCATATGGGAATGAAAGGACCACCAGCGATTATCGCACCATCTTGCACTCTGTTAACACAGTCTGCCAGAAGACGGGCCGCAATGATCCAGAAGAGGAAGGCAGCTGGTTTTCTGCTGTGTACGTGGGGGCTGTGTTCAATCTGATGAAAGGGGACCACCTGCAGACAGTGATGAGGGATGACATGCTGGAAAAACTGGATGATGAGGCAGGAAACACCTTCTTTGGTGTCTTTGCCTTGTGATGATGGTGAAGTGACTGGAGCTGGGAGGTCCCCCTGAGTTCCTCAAGAAAAAATCAGGGCTGGAGCCACCTGGGAGTGATGCATACTGGTGAATGTTTGATGTCCAGCAAGACTTCACATTGAACCGCCAAATGGTTTACCAGCTGTCTGTCAGTCCACCAAACTTTAGCAAATGTTGCCATAGACAAACAAGCTGAGACTTATGGGTCTTTCAAAAAAATCGGTGTCATGTTAAGGCGCCACACTTTCAGTATTTTGTGCTGTATTGCAAGTCTTCTCCTCAGCCAAGTTTCTCAACTGAACTACTACCGAACTACAGTAGTACTGCACAACAGTTATTTTGCCATTACAGGCTAAATGTTTTTTGTTGTTTTTTTAAGATTTAATATGACCTAGTCCTTTTTATTCTGCACCATTTATGTATGTATGTTTGTATTTATTTATTCATCTATTTATTTATTTATTTATTCATTAGGTATCTATGTATTTATTTATTTATTTATTTATTGAGCATATTTACTTGTTTGATATAAATATTATTAAATGTTTAAGTTCAACCAGCTTCCTGTTGTTTTCTTTGAAAATTGGTTCTGAGGTTGTTTTTTTTTCCTTTTGTGGGGTGTGAAATACTGACACACTACCAGTTTGGGGTTTGATCATACCGGTTAGTTTCAAAATGTGGGGCCCACACTGCTCAACACTCAGCCTGTCTCAGGAAGTCTTGTAGGGAGTTTGCAAAAGCTGCAGTCAGTGTCATGTAACAGAATGAGGAACTTCAAACTGTAACCAGATGTACGAAGCAGCTGTGAAAGACAAATAGCAGTGAAACCTTTGAGGTCACTGCTTGATCCTATCAGATCAAATCAGGAAACAAACACAATATTTTGAGAGTTAACATTGCCCCACTCTGTTGGTATGCACTACCAGTACAGATGTAAGTGCTAAGAATCTTAAATAACATTCTTGTCAAAGTCAGACTACTGCCAATTCAGCAATAAGCACAGAAGTTAAAAAGAAATGTGCAGTATCTTTTCTGAGAGCCAGCAATCTCCATCCATCCATCCATCCATCCATCCATCCATCCATCCATCCATCCATCCATCCATCCATCCATCCATCCATCCATCATCTTCTGTTTATCTGCAATCCGGGTCAGAGGGGCAGCAGTCTTAGCAGAGCTCCTCTGGGGGGGCCACAACATGTTCCCAGACCAGTCAGGTGATGCAATCCCTCCAGTATATCCTGCGTCTTCCGCCAGGGCCTCCTCCCAGTGGCACATGCCTGGAACACCTCCCTCAGGAGGCATCCTAAACAGGTGTCTGAGCCACCTTAGCTGACCCCTCTCCATGTGTAGGAGCAGCAGCTCTACTCAGAGCCACTCCCGGGTGGCAGAACTCCACACCTGATCTCTGAGGGTGTCTCCGGTAACCCTGTGATGAAAAATCATCAGAAGTTAATGTTTTTAATAATCTCATTTTTGAAAGGCTCCAACTAATGTATTTAGTTGTAATCTTGTTTGGAAGTTTAAACCACTGCAACATTGTTACTGAAATCTAGTTAAGCGCCTTGTGTTAAGTGAAAGATGGAACTTTTCAATAGCTTGTAAATATGACAAATTTGTGTCTCTAATATGTTTTTGTGATGGTAAAATGTAAAAGGCCAAACACATAGACCATAAAAACACTAAGTTGCCGCCTGTCTCCACAGGCGAGGGAGAAACACCTTCACCAGGGTCTCTGTCTATACTGTGGGAAGCGGGGTCACCCAATCGCCCACTGCCCAGCCCGAGGCAAGTTTGCCGCATCAGGCTCTCTCACCTCAGGACCCCTGGCGTCTGCTGTCCTGGGTAATCGTCACACTATGGAAGTTACTGTTGCGCAGTGGCGGCTGGTGAAAAAAAATTGTAGGTGGGGCTGTGCTGTGCCATACTCAGTGTTAACAACCATGCCATTTTTCCACCTAAAGTTCTCTTCTGGAACACATATAGAAGGAGAGAGCGAACGGAGTTGTTTGCAGTGTCAGAGTCCATCATTGTCAATGCCATCTGATTCAAACCACCGGGACGAACCGATTTTACACGAAGGGCGACTTCAGAATTGCCCTTCGGGGATTATTTTCCATGACGCTAATTGGCCAAATGTACGTTGCTATGTGCGTGTCCTGGCCAGCAACGGTTTCTTATTGGCTATTCGACTCGGCTGTAAGGGCGCTGAAAAAATCGCCCCAAAAGCAGAGACGAGTGGCTGAATGCTTGTTTCCCCACATTTCCATGGACAGTATTGATTGTACATATTTGTGTATATATAAACTTTTTTTACATATATATATTATATGTCTAAATATGAAATTTTGTTCGTATTAATTTTTTTTAATACAAAATGAATAAAAATGAAAACACACTATTCACTGGGGGGGGCGGCGCCCGAACGCCCTCTATTGGCCAGCCGCCACTACTGTTGCGTCTCCTTCTTTGTCATTGCAGGTGGCAGTGTTGGTGGATTCGGGGGCAGATGCAAACCTGATGGACTGGGAGGTACTGTTGCCACTACACGGCAGGGTTTGTGGACTCAACTGCACGACAGTATACAGTACGAATGTTGAGAGTTTATTTTCCAAACACAAGTCAAGAGTCAAGGGTTCGAAAACCAGCAAAGGTGTAGCGTAGATGATCCGGGGATGTAGTCGGGGACAGGCAGGGATCAGGCATCAAACAGGGGAATCCACAGGGGCGAAAAACAGTCCAGGGGGGTCACACACAACGCAGGCGATGTCAGAGGGAAAGCAGGCTCGGAAGTAACAAACAGGTCGGTACTCGGAACTGTGGCAGGCAACGAAGGCTGGTAGCGACTGGTGGTGAAACACAGACGAACTGGACACAAGACAAGAACAGAAGCCCACATATATACTAGGAGCACCAGGTGAGTCTGATCACAGAGAAGGCACAGGTGCAGCATGTTAGAGAGGGAGCACGCAACCACACAGGAGGAGAGGAAGTCAAGCAACCTGCAATGGGAGACATGGTAAGCTATCAAAATAACAGGAAACAGACAGGACTGAAACATGAAGTGTGACACCTTGCATTTTCTAACTTAATGTTATAGTGAACACAGGAGATATTGCTAAAAGATAGCATCAACACTGCATTCAGTTCAATATTGCATACAATTGGCTTTTGCAGAATGTCCACACTTTTACCTTTGTGTTTAGAAAAAAGTGAAACTATTATCAGCCGCGCATTTTTCATAGAACTGAATTAAAAGCATTTCAATACAAAGATGGCAGATGCAGGTTAAAGAGGACAACCAACCCCACAAGAGAGCTGGAAGAATTGAGCAAGATACAGCAAGGTGCACCATCAGTGTTGACACTTAATATTTAAAGTCTTGATCGGGTGGCAGATATCATGACTGCCTCTTGTGGTCTGACTGGGTTCAGTGGATATATCACTTTGAAGAAAAAACAGTTTCCAGTCATCTCACCATTCTTCAAAATACATACAGAGTGTGAAGGAGAGGGGAAATTCCCTTGTAATTTGGTAATTCCCCCACTTCCTCTTTATGTGGCACACAGAACAGCACACAACTCCACTCAGTCTGAGGCTTGGAATGAGCAATGTTTTCCCTTTCCCCCTTATATTTGGTTTCTATGATGTATCTGATTTAACTGCAAAGGGAATTTTAATGTTTTGTTTTGGGTTTTTAAATGGTGGAATGGAGATATCGTTTTTCCTGGTAAGATGGTATTTATCACAGAGTGCAACTGCAATACTTTTTTTTAAAATTTAAAATGCATTATCTCCTTCTGCTGGCAGCTTTAGAAAAATACTGAAATTTAAATTACTTAGTAAAATGCACCGTTGATGTTTCTCTTCTTTTCTCTCATTGAGGGAGTAGATCTTCCATTTTATTCATTCAACTTGTCGCAAGAAACTCACTCTGTCACTCATTTGCCAAACTGTCTAATACAGCCCATTTCTTCAGATATGCATAAAAAAGCCAACCCCAGTGCTTAGATTGTAGAACAAAATCCATAGGATGCAGGAGGGCCCAGCCATCCTCCAAGTTTGTGTTCAGAATGCTGTCAGCCAGGAGTCTCTGAGCAAGTCTTCAGAAATAGACTATAGCAGTTCTTGGGCAGCCTTTTCAAAAGAAACCAGAAGTTCCATATTGGGACTTTTGTCAACTTTTTTTTTTTTTTTTTTAAAGTCATGCACATGACTGAGTTTCAATTTCTGCCCCACCTGCATCAAGGAAGTCATTTCAGGCCACACAATAACGCAGGAAGTTGTGGTCACTGCCAGTGATACGGAGAAAGCAGTAAAATGAGACCAAGAAAAGCCGTAATGTTACAGCCACCCACACAGGGTGGCATGTCAGATTTTCTATTCAAAAGTTGTTTCGAGCGGAAGGGAACATTTGAAAGTGGGTTTTTTTTCTGTCTCGTATCCCATCGGGGATATTTGCACACTTTCACAATGAACTGATACTATACTGATACTATATACTACTGGACTTTTCTCACAGTTCCTCCATCTGCGCTGATCCAATTTTTAATCAGTAAAGTCAGTTTGGTAAAGAAAAAAAACAAAAAAGCCAAGAAGCTAAAAAGAATAGGTGTTGGGACCTCACCATGCCTCAAAAAGAGGATAGTCGCGTGACCTGGCAACCCAGTTCAAAATGGCGGCCTGCCGATACTGTATCGGCCCCTACTGGAGACAATCAGTCGTGCGGCCCTGCGCTCGGTCAACTTCGCTGCAGTCGCCGAGAGAGAGCAACTCCGAGGCAATGTGGATTCTATGACCTGGGCCACAGTTCACGTCGTGCCAGACGAGTGAGGAACTGTTGGAGTGTCGCCGGACACTTATTTGCGTTCCCCTGTGTTAGCATGGAGGAACGCATCCTGATGGCCAAAATGGCCATCAGATACTGTTCCCTTCTGTTAAACAGGGGAACGCATCCTCATGGCTCTATGTCACTTGTGTGATACTGTTTCCCCTATGTTAAAGGAATAGTACACCCAAACAATGATGTACCTTCATTTTCTACTCACCCCCATGCTGAACAACACCCTGAAGCA
>JAUESF010051190.1:0-10160 GCA_032274765.1 Malacoctenus tetranemus | reverse complement strand
CCCCCCCCCCCCCCCCCCCCCCCCCCCCCCCCACGCCGGGCAGGGAAATCATCAATATGCTGATTTATGGTAATGTAACTGCAACACAGGAGACGACGTCAGTCAGCACTGCTGCTGCTTATGCAAACAGGACAAGAGTGATTGTCTCCGCACGCTCCTGCTGCGATGATGTACTGTGCATGCGAGCGAGAGTGTGGGAGCGGGGAGAGCGTCTCAGGCGTCCCCCCCCCATATGAATCAAAAGGGAATGGCAGAAAAGTCTGAGGCGACACTTTGAAGTTGTTGAAGTCTCTCGTTTTCCGAGACAAATCCCGACACCTGTCACCATATTTTTGATTGTTGTTCCTTCAAACAGCGCTCTGAACACCATTTCCTGAGTCCACCCCCCCCCTTCAAAGAAGGCGTCCGACACTTGCTGATATTTAGACTCCAGCAAAAATAACTGAAGGAGCCTTCACAATAAAAGCATTGTAAAGTTTAATAGGTCTGTTGTTCGTTCTAGAAGGAGTCTTCACTTGATTTCTGTTGAAAATGGAGATTCTGGAGTGGCACAGCGGTGCGGTGGTGTCTTTGTAGGTGTTCTCAGGGTACTGACCCCCCAACACGCACACACACACACACACACACACACACACACACACACACACACACACACACACACACACACAGATAAGTCTATGATGTTGTGTGTGTCACTGTGTCTGTCCTGTGATGACATGACCTGTCCAGAGTGTACCGTATACCGCATTCATCTCAATGTTGGCTGCCAATCATCTCCAGCACCCTGCCAGCCTGAGATGGAAATAGCAGCGCAGAGGATGAAACGTGCAGTTCTTGGACCCCCTGAAGGGTCCTGCACCCCAGGTTTGAGACCACTGCTGTAAAACAGAACCATGTGACCGATCATCAAGTTTCCTTCTGTAACTACGAGGCTGATCCTGGATTCCCCTCAGCACGGGGCCCCTCTTTGGCCAGGGGGCCTGCCCTGGAACCACTGTCCAGGGCTGGTGGTCGGAGGACCACCGGTGTCATGTTGCGTTCACGCTCGCCGCCACCTGCTCGGCGCGGCGAACAAGCAAGCGGGTGTGCGACGGTGCTGAGCTCACCTTCGCCCAGGGCCTCCCTGACCTTGTCGGCGTCGGCGGACAGGTAGAGGTTGGTGTGCCAGGCCTTCAGGTACCCGATGGGACTGCTGCCCCCAGTCATGCAGAACCTCTCAATGAACAGGTCTGAGGAAGGAAGGGGGGGGTGGAGAGAGAGAGAGAGAGAGACAGGAGTTTTTGATGTCAGCCATCATCAGTCAGCATCACGTTACCACATTCAGTACATCGGCAGCACCGCAGATCCGTTACATTCGTATGAAATGCGGCTGAATATCACGTGAAATCCGAGAGTGACAGGAATAAGTTTTGCAGGGGTGTCATTTGAGAGTGTGTGTGCATGGGGGGGGTGGCTGAGACGCTGGGTGAGGTGATGAATGGGGGGACAGTCCAAGGAGGTTAACTGGAAAGGGTGGGAAGAGTCCCTGGGATGGGGCGAAGAGGAAGACGGAGCTCAGACTGGTGGGACGGCGTCCATCTGCTGTTTGGCTGCGAGCGGCCGGCCATTACCTGCAGCACGACCCGAGGAGCAGGCAGAACACGGGGGGGGGGGGGGGGGGGGGGGGGGCCATATGAGGTAATTAGATCAGAGCTGTGGATCTTCTCTGTCACCTTGGGTCAAAGAGAGCTGATATTTATGAGGGAACGTGGGATGAGGGGCTGCCAGAGAGGCCACCGGAGCAAAGTAATGGACTAACAGTGGAGTGGAGGGGGTGATGGAGCCTGGGACGAAATGAGAAGGTGGGTGGCACCCAAAGACGAATGGAGGTGTTGTTGAGGAGAAGGTGAGTGTGGGAGGAAGAGCGATTGCCGGGTCGTGGCATTTATTTAAAGCCCCACTAATCCAGGCGAGAGGACTATCAGAACCATTCCTGCGAATTCAGAGTCACCCTCACAGAAGATGTGAGAATTCGATGCGAAAAGAGAAAGTTCTCGGAAAGAAACAGAGGTGAAAGATGACTCACTGGTTAGTAGTTGGAACCTTTCATGTCCGACAATAAAATCAGAGAAGAAGAAGAAGAAGAAGTAGAAGAAGAAGAAGAAGAAGAAGAAGAAGAAGAAGAAGAAGAAGAAGAAGGTTCTGTGTTCTTCTCAATCCAAAAAATTAGGTGTTGACCAGAACCTACATTAAGGATAACAACACTGGGGGGTCCGGTCAGTGCAAAGAAACACTGAAAGTCTAAATGAACTCATTATTTTGAGAGCAGTGAAGAGTAATTTGGATCCACAGTGACTATCTGTGACAGGTTTATCTACACACAGGGTTTGGTTAATAAGTTTTTATCGCCGAGTCCACAACAAGAGTCAACCAAGTATTCCGTCCGATGGTCTGGAATCAGAGGGTGGGCTCAGGGGTCCGTGGCCTTCCTGAGGGACTCTTACAGAAACAACTGTTGAAATTGACCTTAATCTCATGAAAGGCTGGAGGGTCTGGAGCCTTGTCTGCTTCATCTGAATAAGTGTCTTCAAACTATTCCGGGGTACGTCATGAATTGGACGACCCCCAGAGTTTCCTCGTCAGTCTGATGAGACGCTTTGAACGCTTTCTAACAGTGAACTCCCCCTTTGTGAGCCCTGTAAACTCGCCCCTCTCACCACCGTTTACTGCCTCCCGGACCGACCAGAAACAGCGCGAGTCACGGACAGTTGAGTGAGGCGAAAGGACGCGGACGCTAAAAAGGAAAGCCGAGCCGCAGTGTTGCCTTAAGCCCCCCCCACCCCCACCCACCCCAGCACCGTCCCGCAATTACTCGAGGAAACCAAGCGTCCTCCAAAGCTGCTCGCAATGGTTTATTTAGCTTTGTAGATGAGCCCTGGTGAGTTTTACACCCCGCCTCCCTCCCTCCCTGCAGTGTACCCTACCTCATCATCTCAAACCTCTCGAGCCTCACCCTGCCTTTTAACACAAGTGCCGGAGCGTGGGAGTCAACTCGAGGGAGGGGGAGGGGGGGGGTCCTCACCACTGATGTCTTTGTATCCAGTCCCTCTCGGATGCTTTTTAGGTTGTTTTTTCTTTCCCTGCCTTGTGATTTATTTGTTTTGACAAAAGATGCTAAATATGATATTGCCGGAAGTGAAGCAGTGAGAACGAGCTGCTTCCTTGCTCCATGTCCAGTGGGACGGCGCACACGACGGGCTGTTCCTGCTCACAGACGAGGCCGACTCTGCTCCATTCGGGGTTTTTTTCCCCCACTCTTATCATCAAGCAGTTTCAAAGCGGACACTGCACCTCGGAGCTCAATGCCTAATCCAAGCACAACTGGACAGGGTGGGATGATGCGTCCAATCACCATCCTCAGATACGAAGGGAATCAACCGATGAGGTTTGTTTGTACGCTCTCAAACCTAAAGTGAATTCACGTCTTTCAAGCGCTTCCTATGTTTGAAGAGTCAGAAAAAGGGCGAAGCATCATCAACGAACTCATTCCATTTATTTTTCACGTTTTATCATAAATTAAACGTTCTCTTTAAAATAAAATTCAGTCGTGAAACATGCATAGCGAGCAGTAAAGTGGCGTCGTGTGAAATCTCACAGGGCCCCCCTTCGGTCCTATGACGACGTTTAGGTGCGAAGCGGATAGATGAGATAGCTGGCTGGCGCCCACCGCATGCCGCTCATTCAGGGCCATGTGTAAATCGTGCGCTGTAAAAGTGTCCCCAGTCACCCACATGCAAGAAGGGGGGGGGGGTGGGCTCGGTTCACTCCGCTTCTCAAATAGCGAGCGTCAGCAGGTGTGCGTGGAAACACGTCTCTTTGCGGTTGATCTCGTTTGGCGTCTCAGTCGTCTTTTGATGGCGGCGCAGCTCCGGGGGCGCCTCGCCCTCTCAGCGACTTCTTGTCTGCGCGATCAGAGATGCCGCGTTGGTTTTTTTTCTATGCTTTCGCTCCGCTGGGAAAAAGGTCAGGGGTGGGGCGGCGTTTTGAACGCGCCGCGGGCCCCCCTCACGCTGGGAGCCACCGGAGAGATCTGACGCCGGGAACCATCTGCTGAAGTTCCAGCGTGGCTCCGGTGGCTCCGCTCGGGGGCTGTTTTTCTTTTTGTCCTCCCCCCCTCTCCCGGGGGACGCGATCCCGACCCCCAGCCCAAAGCTCCGAGGGTCTGAAAACAATCGCGGGGCTAGAAACAGGAAGCGGTCGGCGAGGACAATGTCATCAGAGGGTTGGAGATGTTGTTTTTTTTCCTTTCCCTGGGAAGGCTCCCGTCAGTCAGCTGTTCATACATGCTGGTGTTTGTTTCTCAGCCCAGCCTGCGTCAGCCTCCGTCCCATGTTATCTCTGCACATCCGTGCCCGGCATGCACGGCAAAGGAGCGCTCTTTCTGAGCCTGATGTGTTGTGGTTTCCACGTCTTGTTTTCTTTCAGTCATCGTGGTATTTTTACCACCCAAACGATGTATATTCCTCAAGGTCACGACAACAGCAAACCCGCAGGCTGTGCTCCATACAGAGTCGATGGCGTTCCAGTAGTTTGAGGGGAGGGGACCCTCTCTCATCATTAAATTCTCCTCACCTCAACTTTGAAAAGCTTTCGAGGAAAAAAAGCATCGGACTGACACAGAAAGAGGGACGGACGACCCAGAAACTAATGTGTGTTTAGTTCGGAGGGGACGGATCCTGATATCTTTCACAAGGGCGCGTCAGAGTCTGTGTGAGTTCTTCTCATCAGTCACCTTACAATGTTATGTAATCCAGCCACCAGGTGGTGCCAAAGTCACCTGTTTTAGTGTCAGTTTTTTTTTTTTTTTCATGAAGCATCGATTCCCAGTCATTCGACTCACTGTGATGGTTGATTGTATTGATGAGCCGGATCCCCACGTGCGCGTGGTTGTAGGTCACCAGCACGATGTCGAACAGCTCCTCGCTCTGCGGGTAAAGCTCCCTCAGGCGAGCGTTGACGGCCTCCAGAGCCTGTCGGGACACGGACACAGTCGGCTTGAGACGCTCCCGAGACACGGCGATCATCTTGGGTTATTTATTCTTTTCTTTTTCTCAGTTCAAACCTTGACGAAGGGGAAGGCGGGTCCGGGCGCGAAGGGTTCATTCTCGTGCTCGATCTGGTACCGCAGATATTCCTCCACTCCCTTCTGCTCGAACACCTTCTGCTCTCGGTCGGTCCGGAACAGCACGCGGGACGACACGGCCACGGTCACCGCGTTCTCTGGCTTTGGCTGCGAGAGGGGGGGAGGGGAGGGGGGACATTTCAGGGACCAGTGAGCGAGCGGAAGGAGATGTGAGCAAGGAGGCGGTGGTGACGGTGACTGAGGAGTCACACGGGTCAGGGAGGAACAGATGACCAGAGACTTGACTTTGACAAACACATGCAGGTGCACTGCAAAGGTTTACTCATCCACATATTATCCAGATGCAGTGTGAAAAACCCAATACAGGCAATGCTAGCTCCCCACGCTTAGCATTGTGCATGTTCTCCATGACAGTATTATCTCGTATGAATGACAAGGATTCATCAGCATGATGGTGTCGTTGCTAATCTCGTGCTCAGAGCGCAACACGCGTGCATCCCTGCGTGTGACCTGGTATTTTCAGGTCAACGCACTCACAGTTTGGATCAGGGGTGTCCAATCCTGGTCCTGGAGCTGGAACACATTGACAACATGCAGGGATGCGGCCCTCCAGGACCAGGATTGGAGACCCCTGGTCGAGACGCTTCCCTACTATTACAGACCTGAAATGAAATGAATGGGTTCTTTGGTGGAAGCTGACATCGGGGCCGGTTTTACATGCACTCTGAGGGAGTCATCGAAATGCTCCGGTGGAAACAGAACAATGTGATACGGTAGATCAGATAGCAGCGGGTATCTGATTGTGTGAGATCAGATCACAGAATCAGAGGAAATAAGCCCAAACTCCTTCAGGACGACGTAAACTGCAACGTTTGCAGTAGAGGAAGTTTCTGGAAGGACTCGCTGGAATGAATGAGCAGGGTTGTGTGCATGCTCCATCGGCCTTGCGGGCTCAGATGATCAGGTTTAAATGGCACCCGACGCCTCATGTTGTGCTCATGCTGCCGAATGTGCGCTTCACGCTTGGCTGCTGGTGTTTGGAGGGGAAGGGAGGAGGGGGTCAGCATTCCTTCAGGGGCAGCTGGGGTCAGTGCCCGCAGTGGGCAGCATTGAGAGCTAGTGGAGAAACGACAAGACAATGTATAATTGTCCAAAGCACCAAAGTGCTTTTGTGTTTTGAAACGGGAGTGGAGGAGAGTGTGTGTGACCACTTGCATTGTGAGTCATCGTGAGCTGCGTGCATGCGTGTGTGTGTGTGTGTGTGTGTGTGTGTGTGTGTGTGTGTGTGCGTGGTGCCCTGATGCTTGTGTGCAGGTAAGTAGGCCACAGGGACCCGGGCGCTGAGCTCATGCGCCTGAATTAAGCCTTGTTTAATCAGAACTGCTGCCTGCTGGTGTGTCACCTGTTCACCTGTCAACACACATACACACATACACACACACACACGCACACACACACACGCACACACACGCACACACACACACACACACACACACACACACACACACACCCGTCACAATAATAAGATGAATACTGACCCACATCTCTGCTAGATTATAAATTACTGAATCAAATCCTCACGTAGCTTTCTCTCTCTCCTGTCGGTGAAGTTGTGTGTTTTCAAGATGTCTTCACGCCAAAGTCTCCCGAATGTAAAGCAGTGAGACATCGACAGACCGGTACAATTGTTACTTTAGTCACATGCGTGGAGCAGTTCTATCATGTGAACTGAAAACCACTGATGTTCTGAAACACAGCTGGACTGAGAAGGGAGAAGAACATGAAAGCAAAACTGTGTTGATATAATGATGTGAACAAGCACGTACGTGAAGAAGGAGGTCTTTTTCTCTTCCCCATCACACTCCCGACACTTGCTTTGTTGAGCAGCGCGCCAGCAGAAATGAGCGCGCACGCGGGACCTTTATAAGTTTAGGAGCTGGCTGGAGAGAAGAATATTCCCACAGCACAAATATAGATTAAAAAAAACCACCGGTGCGTAGCGGCAACACGGGGATGACCTTCTCAGCTTCATAGCTGCACCCTGGTAGCCTGTCAACGTCTATATGGCGACGCTATAAAGCTTTGAAGCCTAACGGCTGTTTATGGTTCCTATTTGTCTGGGAGACGTTCGGCAGGTCTGACCCAGTTGGTGCCGGGTCGCAGGCTCGGTAGAGGCATCTCGCGGTTGTGTGTATGACACCAACAGAGGGGAGGAGCCTATATGCATAGATTGTTTTAGAACGGGCACACGTTGGCTCAGGTGGCCCAGTTTGAAGTATGAAATGTTCAGAAGAGCTTCATGTTTGCTGAGCACCTCAGATTTGAAAGATGATTCCAATGGAGAGTGTGTTTATTTAGCTTTTAATTGGTGGGGCGTTTGTAAGAGACATGCATTTGTGAGATGAGCAGTTGAGCCGAGTGTTTTTTGGCTGCGCCCTTCGAAATTCGGCCAAATCCTCTGGGCCAAGCAGCTCATTCTGCCACTCTTGTTTGGTGCTTGGTGAACTGGATGAATGAAGTGTGAAGAACCAAGACACGTTGCCCCCCCCCCCCAGAGGCCTGATCAGCACTCTAGGGGGAACCAGAAGCCCAACAGGGGGGTCAACAGCAACAACCTGGTGTTTATGGAACAATGGGGTTTATTCCGGGCCACCCAAATTATAAACATTTAACAAACCACGATATCCCATTGCAGGTTTACTTTCCCAAACAAAGGACAGGTCTTATCTCCAGGTGCGAATGGAGCCACCCAGCACGCTGCTGATAATGTCACCAGGCTGCATGTTGGACTCAGTGCAGTTTGAAACATCAGGGAGGTCCAAGTTTTCTCAGTTGTGACACAGAGCAGCAGCCCGAAGTGGGCAAAACACTTGGCAGGCCCGGAGCCTTAACCTTTCGATAACCTTTCGATAAGCCTGTGGGTCAAAGGAGAAACTTGCTGATATTCCTTTGGGTCTTCCATCAACCTGATGAGCTGCTGTCGCCCACCGAGCCTCAAGAGTTTTACTTCACTCAGTTCCATTTTAGCCCCTTTATGCTGGTTTGTCGCCAATTCATATGTCACCTTTTAGACTTAAATATTTAAATTCCACCTGATTTGGCCTCAGCTGGGATGCAAAAAAAAATCTATTTTAAATAAAGTTCAGGCACTGAGGGTAAACTCAGTGCAGAAAAAAATGCATTATTTTTGGTAAAAAAAAAAAGTGCAACTCAGTTTATTTTTTATTTGTTACTTTTTATATTCAGTTCTGTTTTCATTCAGATTAATTTATTTTATTCAATTTTACATTTTATTTTGGTAATTTTACAATTTTCACATCTGTTACATCAGTGAAGTATTGGAAAAAGTTGAAAAAGATTTTGTTTTTTATTTTGTTTTTTTTTCTCACAAAATTTTAAGCATTAAATCAAATGGAACTTTTTTTAAATTGAGTGAAGATTAAATAGATTTACTCTGGCTTTGTAAAGTCCCATTTGAAGAATTGTCATTGTTACCTCTATTTGCTTCTATTTTCTCGACCAGATGGATGAGTGGGGTTATGGGGACAGACAGGACAGTTTAAAGTGCTTCATCGAGCATCAAAATGCAAAAAAATCATCAGAACACGAGTACCAAACAAGATGCATCGCGTGGTTTTCTGTAGCTCAGATTAGCCGGTGACATCCAGCACAGAACGAATCAGTGTGACAGGACAGGACAGGCAGGAAGGGGGGGGGCATCGGGTCAGGCTGTCGGTTAGAAGCATGTGTATGTGCATATGCATGTGTGTATGTGTCTGGAAGAGGGGGTGGGGGAAGAGGAGGAGGAGGAGGTGGTTGTTTGCGACCATGCAAGCACACCAACAGCCGTCACACAGTAGGCTAAAAGAAGGTGGAAAGGGTGACGATGGGAGCCATCAGCCGTCCAAAGACAAGACTTATCACCTGAGGTGATGGGGAGGGGCATACTTACGAAGAACACGCCTCCCTCCACCTTCCGGGCTCGCCTCCCGCTCACCTTAGCAGAACGACAGTTGGTTTTTATTCATGTGGGGTCACTTTGAGAACCGCAACTTTGAATTATTTCCTCATAGAACATGATTTTCCAGTGCAAAGTCTGGGACATAGAACAGTGTCCAACACACTCCTGTAGATATAAGAAGCAGCAACTCTCCTTGATGTCTTGGAGTGGAGTTTTTCTCAGCGCAGTCACCTTTGTGCACCTCAGAGTCAGTCGAGAGTCCAGTCGGCCTGAAGTCAGGTTAAAACTGTGGGAGGAGGCTGATTACAAAGATTCACTGTCTGGAACAGCGTGTGGAGCTGCTCCGTCTGCTTGTCTTGTTGGTGTGGACAGACTAGACGCTAGACTGACTTACTGCATCACCTTATCGGAAAGAGTTGGAGGTTCGGTCTGACTTTAATAGAATACACCAAGAGTTTCAGTGGACAGACTGGAAGTGAAAGGGACACACAGCTTATTTCACTCCCTCTCACCAACATACAAAAGTACAAACCTTCAAAGTCAAGGCACAAGTCAGTTTGTGTGTGTGTGTGTGTGTGTGTGTGTGTGTGTGTGTGTGTCCAGGTGAGGCCGCCTGCAGACACACAGGACCTTTGGTGCAGCTGATCCCTTCTTGTTGACTCTATGAATAACGCGTGTCACACCGTCTGAGAGGCGCTGCCAATGCGCCCGCTGCGATTCGATACCGCCGGTGTTAACGGCTTGCCCTCCCGAAGGACCGCCCACCTGCTGGGAACACACCAATCACACACCCCCGCTGCTCGCACATAAACTCCAAAGAATCCATAATCTCGTCTAAACTGACTCGTGCGATAAAGCAGGACGGAGGCACGGCTTTATCGCAGCGCGGCTGGTATCTGTGCATAACCCACATCCATGAGTCATCTGTTATTTACATAGCAGTGGGCTGCGAGACATCCCCTTCTGGAGAAGGGATTTCCAGTAAACAGGCGAGCACGTGTGTGTTGCGTGTGTGTGTGTGTGTGTGTGTGTGTGTGTGTGTGTGTGTGTGTGTGTGTGTGTGTGTGTGTGTGTGTG
>JAUESF010051135.1:20726-31398 GCA_032274765.1 Malacoctenus tetranemus | reverse complement strand
GCTGCTGGGTTTTACACAGAGATTGAGGGACGGAGTTTAATTGGTGGGCGGGGAGGGGAGGCGAGGGGCGGGGTTGTTGGTTCAGGGATACACCTAAAGCACAGAGATATAAATAGATGCAAGGAATAAAGTTGGTAGTCTCCTTGATCCCCCCCCCCAAACAAAAAAAAACCTGATTCTGAAGCTGCTTTATTTCTTTTTTCCCCCGCCTACTCATCATTTATCACACGGCACACACCATGCAGCGGGAGGCTGCTTCTCTCTTCCCGTGCCATTAAAAAGAGACAGTGAGGAAGACAAATAGTCCCCACCTGAAGGAGAGAGCGAGAGCGCGCACAGTGAGGACGCATTATAATGACAAGTCATCGCTGTGCAACTTTTTATTTTTTTATTCCTCCTTTGTTCCAACATCACACAGCAGTGTCCGGGCATGCTGGGAATAAGGTATCCATGCGCCCTCCGATGAATATCCCGCAGCTTGCAGCGCCACAACTTAAACAAATAAGGCTGTAGTGAGGGAGGAGGAGATGCGCACGTTGTGGTGGGTGCGTGTGTCCTTAGGACTGTCATGTGATTGGAGGAGGGGGGGGGGGGTCTTCGGGGACTCGCTGGTCCTCTGTTGCGTCGCACGGTGCAGTCGCTCGCCTACGCCGCAAGAGGACACTGTAGCTCCAGTTATCTGCTCCCCAGACGGCGCGCAGGGGCCTGGGGATGCTTGGAGACGATGGAGAGCACGTTCATCGACGTCGCTGCGTTTCCTGACGCTCGACTTTCACGTGAGAAAATGATAGTAAAGCGACAACATTCTGACATCAGTAAAGAAATTCATTCGTTGACTTTGAGCCATGACCTGGATTCAGCTTCTGGCTCTTTCAGGCACCAGCCATGTTGCTTTGGGGGGGGCACATGGTGTGTTGGGCTCAGCTTTATGTGGATGCTGTCAATGGTTGGTCCCAGTTAACAAGGCTTTCCAATGACTTTATGTCCAATTTTACAGTTCCAGGCACAAATGTGAATCATTCCCCACACAAGTCCTGCTAATTGCAATCCATTCTGCACCTTGCTTGAAGTGTTTACAATGGTGCTTTAAGGACTTTCAAATGTTGTCACTGTGCTGTTGCTGTACCCCCCCCCCCCCTCCTCCTCCCTCCTCCTCCTCCTCCTCGTCCCCGTGGAGACATTATCACCTCGACGTTTTGATTGGTCCGATGCCGAGTCTTAATCAGCGGCTCTGTAAACCTCCCTCAGATGTTTTAATACCGCTGCAGCAGAAATCAAGGACACTTGTTAGGGAGCGACGCGGCGCGGCGCTGAAACGATTGCTCAATTAATCACCGCGCTGACAGAATATCGATGAAGGAAAATGCCAAACAGGAGCAGGCTCCTGGACGGGCGGATGCGACCATCGTTTTTACCCCCTACCCACCCACCCCCCGTCCTCCTGCTCGGCCGCGTTAATGGCGGAGCCATTCCAGTGTCACATCATGATATCATCTGTGATCCAACGGCCACGTCGCCTGCTGGGACTACCCATCGGAAACAATGGACTAATGTCCCCCATGCACTCCCGCTCTCGGTCCATTCGCTCCCACAATGGCTTCTCGGTCCTCGTGCACCTGATAGGGACACAATGCGAGACTTGATTGAGGTCAGTTAGATTAAAAAAAAAGAAAGTGGAGGCTAACAAATGGGAAAGGGAGATGCAGAGAGGCAGTAAAGGAGGGAGATTAGAGGGGGGAAGGCTGTGAGAGATGGGGGCTGTGACTAAGGAAAGCAGATAAGGGATAATGAGGTGTTCACTGGGAGGAGGGATGGAGAGAAGAAAGGGTCGGGAGGGGGGAGAGAGGTGCGAGTAATGCGTGAGTGGAAGTTGTGAGGGGGGGGGGGAGAGGAGATAAAGGTGAGGACGGAGCAGAGGAAGGTGGTGCTCCGTCTGGCCGGGCTCAGCAGAACAGGGACTGCGAGATGAAGCCGTCGCCGCCACCCCTCCCCCCTCCGCCCTGTTTGAGTGACAGGCCGGCGCCGGGGCAACGCCGAGGGCGGCCCCCGGGAGCGCCGGGGCCGCCAATGAGGCAACACAGGGAACAAGAGAGGCCTCACAATAGCTGTGTCTGTTGCTACGCAGGTGCAGACGGAGCAACAAATTCACCATCGTCTCCCCCCACACCCCCCAGAGGACCACTTTCCTGGCCGGGGGTCACGGAGTGCAGACGGACACCGGCCCCGAGTCTGGATCCGACTGACAGGTGATTGACAGGCGCTCCGTCGTGCCCGAATGGCAGGAATCCTCTCTCACCAGCTGGCTGCATCAGCACGCAACTGACTGGCAGTGAGTTTAACTCCAGAGCCCGTGTTTATCGAATAGACGGAAGGAAAAAGAAGAGAGAAAAAGCCCCCCCCACCCCACCCCCCATCCCCCAGACCCTCCATCTTTCTTTCTCTCCTCCTACACGCAGGCTTATTAAAGGCTATTTAGTGCATTACTTCCCACTTGAAAGCTCTCAGTTGTTTAGGATCAGCTTTTAGAGGCCTCACATGGCTGCAGGGACAAGTTAAACACACTTGATTCCAGTCTCTTTGTGTTCCAAAACCACTTCTACATGCAGCCCGAGTGCCTGTCAACAAAAACAACACACACCCCCTCCCCGTTAAATCATACCTGTCGGCTTCGCTCGCCGTCTTTGCGTTTAATAACGGGACTCGATAGGTTGTCAACGCCACGCAGGTTTAATTAAAGCGCAGCTGTGGGAGCGGGGAGACGCGCCGCGCTCCCCCCCCCCACCCCCACCCCCGAGCGGAGGCAACGTATTGTTTCATGCGCCCAGCGGCGCGGCTGATTAGATTAGAGATCAGATTAGGCGTCCGAGGTGTGTCGCGGGTCACGACTCAAGGACGTCTTCGTAGGTGTGTGTGTGTGTTTGTTGCCGTGGTGCGTTTCCAACTGTGACGCGCGCGTGCCTCAGCACAATCGGAGAGCTGAGGGCAAACGAGGAGACGGCGAAAAAAAAAACAAATCCAGGCCGGAGGGGGGAAAAAAAAATAGGGCTTCGAAGAACTTTCAGGTCATGTCGAGTCCAACTTCTGTTTTCAAATATACTTTTTTTTTCACTCCGACAGGAGAGAGAGAAAAAAAAAAAGAAGAAATCCCATTTACGCCGCCATGTTTGAGCAAAAGTGTGTTTTCCTTCGGCGAGCGTGTGAGTTTTCATCTCCGTCCGGCGCGCTGTTAAAGGATGTGAGCGGCGACATCGTCGGAGGCTGATTTGCAGGAGTTGGGTGCAGGAAGCGGCGGGCCACGCTTTCGGCGTTCCGGTTAAAGACTTTTGACTCGCCTCAGTGTGGGCGTGTCCATCGTGAGTCAGAGAAGGAGTCCGACGAGTGACCTTTAACCTTTTTTTTTGTCGACGTCTTCAGAAAATGCTCCCTCTCGCGCTCTCTCTCTCTCTCTCTCTCTCTCCCATCATGTCATCATCACTCATGTGGGACCCTCCATAGTTATCCCCCCCTATACTTTGCTTGAAGCCGTGGTGGTGGTGGTGGTGGGAAGGGGGGGCGGAGAGAGAGTCCCGTCCTGATAGCTAAAACCAGAGCAGCACCTCAGAGGACAAGATAAAGTGACTACATGAGCACAACATGCATTGAAGGTAAGCCCAAGTGCATGTGTGCTCAAAATATCGCCCCCCCCTCCTCCCCTCCCCCCTCCCCCCCAAACCCCAAGGAGGCATAAAAATTATTGCAGAAAAATAATGAGCGGGGAGAAACTCTCGCCTTGCGGTCCCTCCAGATTGTCCTCCTTTTTTTAGGGGCTGCGATATAACAACACTACAGGTGGCGCAGCCACGGCAGCCAGGCAGGCTCTGGGAAATAAACACCGTCGCCTGTTTCTCCCTCGGCAGGAAGCTTCAGCTGCGCTCCCCACAGCACCGCGCGCGGCTCAGATCTGCTCCGGAGCCACCGAGACGTCTGCGGGAGAGCCGTAAAACACAACCCGGGGAGGGAAATCCTGGAGTTTTGTGAGGAAATCAATTAAAACGCGAGCGCGCGTGAAATTTCGGAAAGGTCAGAAACACTGGAGAACAAAATGTTTCAGTGAGTCCATCTTGCTCCCTTCAACCCTGACCCTGCCTTCTCGTTCCAGGACGCGCTCTGCGGAGCCAGTCCGCCCGAACAATCCAATCGCGGCTGCGCGAGGCCAGACGCGGAGTGACCGGCGTGGGCGTCGACGTCGTACCCGGGCACCGTCCCTTTCGGGGGGCCGCGTGACGCCAAAAGAAGAAGCACGATGAGGTAGTTGTGTTGTTGTTGTTGTTGTTGTCAGAGCTCTGCGTCGCGTGGGCCGAGCTGTTCCCTCTGCACTGACGAGCGGTTCAGTGTAAAGCTTTCGAGGGTGAGTTCTCGTGACCTCGTGAGTCCGTTTCAACTTAAAAGCCCCTCCAGCCTTTTCTCTACTCGGCCCCTAATTATCATGATAACATCATCGCTCCATGAATCGCTTTCATCAATGCGCGTTTCACACGTTTTCTCGCGTCCTCTGTTATTTCCCGGCGCCATGAAACAGCTGGACATTGATTGTCTGGATGGATTTCAGCCCTCGCTGCGGCTCGTGCAGCAGCGGCGCCGGCTCTGATACTCGTGGGAGAAAGAAAATCCCCCCACCTTCACAACTTCAAGTGTAACTTAAATATAGTGTGAAGCGCCCGCGGCGCTGGAAGCAATATTGGATTTTTTACATGCTTATGCGTGTTTTGGCAGCTTGCTTTAAAGCAGGTAAATTCACACCTTAATAGCGTGCACTTTTGCTCTCCGTCCACATCCCCGAAGTGCCGCTTTAACTACCGCTTCCACGCCAGGCGATAACTCAACGCTCGGCAGACCTAGTTACCGTTGCTAAGCTATAGGACAGCGGCTGCTCAGGAGAGGCATTTATTTGGCTTTAATTGCTTTAATTTCCAGCGCCGACCTGATTATGTTCCCTTTTGTTTTGTTTTTTTTGCCGAGGGTTTCCGTGGCGGGCACGGCGCCGACACGCTGACGTGTGTCTTCTCTCATTGTAAACACGAGGAGGCGTGCAGGCAGAGAGGCACTCAGCGGGCAATCCAAATTCTGTGTTTGGAATGTAATTTCAGTGTAACAGAAATAATGATCGAGTCGTTTTTACGCTGGGAGCCGAGCAGTTTTCAGAAGAAAATGGAGGGAATCAAAATAAAACTGAAACTGGAATAAACTTAAGAAAAAAAAGGAGGATTTTTTTTTTGGTTTCAAATCTAAAAATGGCAAAATTCAAAAAAGCGATGAGAGAGGAAAGCGAAAGCTCCGGTGCAATATTCAGATTATATCGCAGCGCTGATGAGTCTCACACTTGGAAGCATTGTGTCGAGGACCTTTGTGTCGCTGCACTTCATTTGTGAGACAAATTATCTGCAGGACTTGAATGGCGAAGAATAGAAAGCCCCTCTGCAGGTGTTAATCAGTCGTGTCGTCGGCGAGTTGTGTTTTTTGCACAACTTCCGCGCGTGTGTGCAAATGAGATCGATCATAATTTGATCCAATTCTCCTTATTTAACGTGTATTTAACGTATTTTATGTCCAAAAACAGTTTATAAGGCGAGTGTCCACATGGGAAAGTGTGTTTCATGCCACTTCCACTCAAATCGAGAATGTAAAATATAGAATAAAAGCAAAAAAATGAACTAAGACACAAACGATTGGAAAAAAAATCCAAATAAATTCACAAAAAAAATCTAAAAAATAACAAATAAAATAATAATAAAACAATAATGGACAAAATAAGAATAATAGCTAAAAATAAACAAATAAAACAGACAAAAGTGCTTCAGACTTGTCAGAATTTTGACTAATTCAAAATGACTCGTCTGCTCCACGAGAGTCAGAATCAGGGAGTTAAATATCAAAGCCGTCATCAGCTGCAGGACCCCGACAGGGTGGGGGGCATACGACATTTGCTGTTATTTTTGTTTGAGCTGACAAAGTCTTCTTATCTGGCAACGTCACACCTGAAGGTCATCGCTCGCCACAAAGAACGATCTCATTAAATTCAGCCGGCAAGACGCACGCGCCGTAGGAGGCGCCACGCCACGCCGCCGTGTGCAACAGGCCCCCCCCAAGTCCAATTGTCTGGTTGGAAATTAGCAATCAAGATCTTAAGACGGAGTCAATTTATTCAGGCTGAAATAAAAGGGGGGAAAAATTACACATTCAGATCTTCGGCGTCCAAGTGCCGAACTCTGAATGTCGACGGAGTGCGTTAGTTAAATTTGCAAAAACCTCTCTCTCGTCTTTGTCCCCCGAGCGGCCCCCGCGTTTATTATCAGAGAGGTTCGAGGTTGATGGGATTTTTCAATCTCTCCCCCATGCATCATGTTTTTTTTTTTATGAAAGCACTCTCCGCTAATTGTAAGAAATTGGACAGGTTTGGAAGTTTGTTTGGCAGCGCCAGCCCGTCAGATTGAGGAGATTCATCTCTGGAAATAATAAACGAAGACGGACACGGGTGGAAATCATTACCGCGGGCCATGTGGTAGAACAAACGGACTCCGATCCACGCCTAAGCCAGACATACTGTACAGCCTAACAAAGACAAATGAGTTTGGGAGGAAGGCTTTTTATTTATTCCGCCTAATAGAAGCGGCTTTGGGGAAATCAGCTAATTAACTCTCCTAGTAAGCCCGAGATGAGGGCAACTTTGACTACTAAAATATCTTCTCAGAGTATGCTAATGCATGTTCAGATTAACAGGACTGAGCTAGCAACATCTGGAAAGGTCACAGAGTCCTTTTTTTTTCTTCCAGGTCTCGACTAAAACATGTGACTAATTTGGACGGAAGCGAACCGGCGCGGCTTCAGGTCGTTATTTAGGGAGGCAAAGACGCCTCCGACCGTCGAGATGATCCGGGTGGATGAAGGCGATTTGAAAATAGCACGCGGCTTCCACCCCTCGCTTATAAATACTCGACATGCTCGCAAAAACACAAACAAGCCCTCCTGTGAGCCGGCTGGCCTGTAAATGCACATATTGATCAGAAACTCCTACTTATTACTCACAAAGCATCGCAGGACCTTGTGGCTCAGTGCACCGGCGCGCTGATTTATTTACTACCCACCCCGTAGCCCCTCCGCTCGCAGGACGCCTTGTCATCTCCCCTTCATTTGGAATTAAACACCTCGCGGAGCCTCGGATGTTTTGCTATCCGTCCCGAGCGGTCCCCCCCCTCCGCAGTCCATCACCGGCGCGCCGCGGCCGCGCGGCTCTGAGGGTTCATAAACCGCGGCAACCGAGGATGGCTGATCTGATGGTCATTGGCGCTCAGGCAGAAAGGAGCCGCTCGATAAAGCCAGAGAGTGAGATGCCTCTTTTGCAGGCAGACATTAACACAAGCCCCCCCCTCCCGTTAAAAGGCGACGTGGCTGCGGCTCGCGTCTGTTTTTTGGACTTCATCGGGCTCTCCTGCGGCGCTTCCCTCCAGGCGAGGGGGGGCCGCGACAGCCTGCAGCCTCTCTGACAATAATATAAGTAGCTTTTCACAGCCGCCTCGAACTGTGTGTTTTACACAGATGGATGTTTTGATTGTTTGTATCCCTGAAAACAAGGGAAAAAAGGCTGCAAACTCTCGGCTGGATTTGGCCAGTTTGTGTTTTTAAATTACAGGCTTGGTCGTGACTCTGCCAGGGACAAATAATCTTCAGCCTCTCGGTGTATTAAAAGAAAGGAAATAGGTTTGTCTCTGTTTGACACCACCTCGCGCGAACACTTCCCCATCACTGACTCGTGTAACATAAGTATTGCATGAATGCATCATAAGAGCTCCAGGAAATCAGTATTCAGGCCCGCGCCGCAAGCTGTTACGGGGCCGCTGTTCAGACATAATGAATGTGTTAGAGAGCAGACTTCATGTAAAGGGAATGCGGGGGGCTAAAATGAAGTTCACTTGACCTCAATATATTCCCCCTCAGCTCCTGAAAATTGCTTTTGCTTTGGTCCTTCCACTTGATATCTTTTTGCCAATCACAAAGAGTCACAAAGATCCACCGCGTGTCCTCCGCGCCCGTGCACCGTCAGCGCTGCTGTCCCGGGCTCCGGTTGCGCTTAAGAGCGTGATGCACGTGTGCCAAGTCAGCAGCTGTCTCCTAAAAGTGAAGAGGGCTCCGGGTATGAAAGGAAATCACACTCCTTCTTTTTTTTTTTCTTTTTCAGAATGCAAGAAAAGCAAAACAGCGGCGTGGAGTGGCACCAGGGACCCCCCCGCCGGGTAAACGCTCCCGTCTCTCAGGCGCCGGCGAGGAGGCCCTGCCGGAGTGCCCTCGAGCAATGCGGCGAGTCCCCAGCTGGAAGCACTACAGCCGAGGGTGAGGCACGCGCCGCGGGTCAGCGTTCCGTCACATCAGACGAGACCCCCCCCCCCCTCTTCTCCTCCCTCCTTCCCTTCTTGTCCCGGCGAGTTCCCAGCTGGTTCGTCTTCCCACATGCGCTTTCACACATTTTAGCAAAACACACAGCTTTCTTGGGGGAGGTATGAAAGTTAGGTCACAGCACGCGCTCGGCAACAGCTGGCACAACACGGGTGTTGAGCGTGGATCCCCCCCCCCCGGTTATATTGTTGTTGATGTTCCTCTCGAAGATTCAATCTTTGTGTTTAATTTTCTCGGTGAATCTGTAGAACCCAGTTCAGTAATGAGCGATCGCGCCGACTCCTCGCGCTCCTCTGGATCCCATCTTAAGACGCCCCGTCCTTGTTTACCTCCTTGATGCGCGCGTTAAAGTCCTCCCGGACGCTCGGCGTCCTCGGGAGTGCGACTGATGCAAGCAATTGCAAATAAACAGTTTGAAACGACGACAACAGAGTTTACACCAACGGACACTTGGAATGTTTTCACTGTCCAGAATACAAATAGGTCTGATAATCGTTTGTCTTTGCAGGTTTGTTTCAGCTCGTGCGCTTTCCCGAGCATCACAGCTTTTTTTCTTCCATGCGAATTCAGTTCCTACTACATAAACGAGTGACTTGAGCCGGAACGATGATCGGCTTAGACAAGAGGAGTTTTTTTTTTTGCACATATTGTGGCCATAAAAAAAGCGCTTCCAAAATCTCAGGATGACACCAGTCATAACAGAGTGGCATTCTCAAAGACCTCCCTCTCCCGCGAAAGAATAACCAAATTAAGTCCCGAAAAATACGAGCTAATTTGGCGTAATGAGGTTTGTCAAAGCCGTGTTTGAAGAGAAGTGCACGGGAATAAAAGCGCTTCATCACACGGTGCCCTTTGTGGAAACAGATCCACCTGGTGCATTAAGAAATCAATCTTGTAATGAGTCAAAGCCGCAATAAAATAGATTTTATGGTGGAGGGATGTAGTTCAGCGCGGGGCTCAAATGATAAGAGCTTAATGAAATGTCACATATTTGATCCATATAACAGCCACCGCGTCTCCTGTAATCCTCAGATCCCGATGCGAGGCCTTAAACGGGAGACGAGGCAATTCTTCGCTGCAACGGGAGGAGCGCCTGGCGCCTGCCAGCAGGTACGATGATTCCAGCCGCCTGCGATGGCCGGCGATCTCGTAAAACACGCGAGGTTCCCGGACGTCAAAGCCCGTCGCTGTGGCTTGTTTTTTTTTTTTACGAGCCGAGCGGCGTCTTCCCCTGCCAAACACCCAGCATCTGCTGCCGCGTCTTCCTCGGATGCTGACTGAAGCAGCATCCAGCGCTGAAGGACGCCCGGTTCCTCTTTGGTCTGAGAGTTTATTTATATCAAGCCTTTTTTTTTCTCCACCCCAGCTTGAGGTTTGATAATTGCGCATTACAGGAAAAACATCCAACGATCAGACTCCTGCTCAGATTAGGCCTCAATGTCATTTTTTCAAGGCGTTACATCATTCTATCATCGCCACCATCGTCCTCTCTCCCTCCCAGCCTTCTCCGTCTTTATCGCGTCGCTTAATCGCAGAGTGACATCAGTGTGGTTCCCCTGTAATTGGGAGCAGTGGGCAGGGTTGCTCGGGCTGAGAACCCAGAGGAGCCGTGACAGCATCTCAAACAAGCTGTTCAGAGGTCGTGGGAGGAAGGGGACACCTGATGAGCAGCTCGCCGTCTCCACGCAACGTGCGGCAGAGACGGGGGAGGGATGGAAAATGAGGCAACTCTGTGTTTTAAAGAAGAATGTGATCACTTATCATTCGAGAAGGGGGGGAAGTGTTGTGATAGCCAGCTTCAAGCCTTCATTCTGTGCACAGAACCATCAAACAGTTCTAAGGCTGCGTTTTCTTTTTCCAGGACTCTGAATGTAGATTTGTGCTGCCAAATCCACACAATGCAGTCGTGTGTGACTTGAGATGGTCCAAGGCTGCTGAGGTCGAGGTGAGCGCGATGCTATTTCAATTTCACAGCCTTGAGTTCAGGCCAAACTTTCAAAAGGACGGATTGTTTTGTCACAGTCATCTTGCAGTATTCAACGTCGTAATGCCAGAACCTAGCATTACACAGATGAAATACAATTCATTAAAAAAGCACGCAGAAGAAAGAGGAGATGCTAAGAATTGTCTGTATCTCTGCGCAATATTTACCATTTGCAATGCACAAATAAAATCAGAAACAAATGTTCTAAATATACATAAATGTAAGTGTGACAAAACCTCCATTGACAGGCTAAACTGCCTC
>JAUESF010051135.1:0-20626 GCA_032274765.1 Malacoctenus tetranemus | reverse complement strand
TAAAATCAGAAACAAATGTTCTAAATATACATAAATGTAAGTGTGACAAAACCTCCATTGACAGGCTAAACTGCCTCCATTCAACAGCATCTTTTGCATAATCGTGAGTTACTTTTTTTGACAGGGGTCCTCCCCCCACGCGCTTACGTCATCTGTTTAGAAAATTCCTACACTCTTGAAGGCACCACGTGCCTTCACACCTGATGACGGTGTTTGATGAGCGGTCGGAGCCGGTTCATGTCCCCCCTCCGTTCCTCCGGTGAGTTAAACAACAAACCACACCGTTTTCGCTTCAAGTGCGAAGCAATAGCCACCGTTTAATTTATGTTCGCAGTTCGAGTAACGAGTTAAATTTGCAACAACCAGAGAAAAGTAGCGACTCATTTCAATGTGACAAAGCTGCGCTTTCCAGGTTAGCGGCTAGCTATGGCGTCGTTGTGTTGCCGAACATCACGATTTTGTCTCCAAAGCAACTCAGTTTGATGACAAACAGCCAAATACGAAGCTATTTGCTAATAGTTGTTGGCTGTTTAGCATTTTCTGCAACGTCAACGGGCCAACCGTTTCACCGCCCAACAACAGGTGTTTGGAGTTAATTAGCGGACAGCTGACCGCGGTATTGCAGGTTCCTGTGTATGGAGTTTACTGAGGCTTGAGCCGCATTCATACCTTGTTGGTTTGCGCCGTGAATAGGAAGGACTGGTAAGAGTTTTAGCATGTATTGGACAAAGATAATAAATGAAGCTCAAGTGGATTGTTTGTGTTGAAGGACTCCTTTCGGAGAGCCCAAGGGAGTTTGTAGTAAGAGGAAAAATTTGGAGGTCAGAGTTTTAAACCTTTCCCAACATAATTTGATTTTTTTTTTTTTAGAAAAACTCATGTTGAAAAGGAAAAAGTAAACAGAGACTCCATCTTATTGTAAGTAATTCTGATGGTTACATAGCAGCCCTGAAAGGCCGGAGAACAAACACTTGTAAGAAATTAGTATAAAAAGCCTGAAAGTCCTTGGTCACTTTTTTTTCATTTGCATCTGACTTCAGCACCCACTCTGTTACAGGCGACTGGACCTCCTGTTCCCACTCACCCCGAAGCTCGCCGCACAAGGTCATCAGGTGGATTTAACAAGAGTAAGTGACCAAGCCTTCCAGCTAAGAGGTTCTTTCTTTTTTTCAAAACCCACATGGTACTATGTTTTTTTTGTCTTTCATGAATGATTACTGCAGAGAACACTTTGGCATTAACATTCGCCTCTTTTGCCTTGATTGTCTAGGTCATCGGCCGCCGAGGTTGGAGCTGCACGTCCTGTGAAAAGAGCCGCAGCCCTGGAAGGTGTTAAGAAGTTTTTTCTGCACAATAAAAGCCTCTTTTTCCCTATTATTCTTGAGTGCGTCTTATTAATCGACTCTTTATCTCTGCCAAGGTCCAAATCAGGCAGAAAACCAGATGTGTCACTTCAGGAGGGACTTCACTCACAGCTAAAAGAAGGTGGGGCTCAGTAGTCTGTTGCTTTTCATCAGTTGGGACTCTATAGTACATTTCATTTTATTCTATATCAATTTAGCTCAGTCGAGCTTCAGTTTGATTCAAGAACATGCAGAAAATTTCCGTCAAATCAAAAGGGAACAGTGTAGTGTTCAGTGTTTACATCGTGATGCTTTCAGGCGAGAGTTCCTGCTAAATGTGCTAAAAGCGTCCTACATGCTCGTTATGTTGAAGTTCTGAATGCAGGTGGCCATAATATTAGTATATAGCTCCACTTAGGACGGGCAACAAACTGATGCAGAATAAATATGACAGGCGCGGTTATACGAGATGATTTTTGCGGCTCTGACACCACCGCGGGGAAATAAGAAGTGAAAATGGGATGCTGTAGTGTTCGAATCCGTCTCGTCCTGCCAAGTCTTGGGCCCAGAGCCTTTCTCTGGCGTTTTCTTCTCTTCGTGCACTTCTCATTCACTGTAGGTAGTGGTGATTTTTATTGCATTGTTAATTTTATGTTTGCATGCTTACAAGTTTAATGTCTGCAATAAGGCTTTCTGCCTTCACAGCCATGTATCATCTCGCAATTGGATTTTGCAATGCAACAAAGTCGAAGGCAAATTATAATAAATCATAGTCTCACAATCCTAATAAAAGCAGACATTCATCTGGAGATACACATCTTTTTTTTGTTCTAAAGAGGACTGATTTATTTACTTCATGTGTAAGTGCACGGCACTGATTTTAGAGGCGCAGCAAGGTGGCTTTTGTCATCTCACAATCCAACAGCACTTGCTGACGGGTTCTTCAAGTGGTGCAAGGGCTAACAAAGGTGGTTAGCTATTGTGGCCTTGACAGGTATAGTAATTACATTCTCCCCCATTCTCTCCCTATCTCCATACAGCACCAGCGTGCTGCTCTCAAACTCCATTATTGCCTTGCCAGATGGAACAAAAGCTCAAACATTCAATAGTTTTGGCACTTAAAGAAGGAGACAGTGACCCCGACATCAAATTGTCGCCACGGTCTTGGAAGTTGCAGACTATGACTTTTAATTTATGGTCTGGTGTCGCGTCAGCTGCAGGTTTATCCTCGACACTGGTGCAGTGCACTTGAAAGCCTTCACCCTCTGCAGGACCGGGTTCAGGTCTCTAAATTTGAAGTGTTTCTATTTTCCACGGCTCCACAGCTTGATAGGGTAGACGTTCCCTCTGGTTATTTTGCTAAACGTCGATACAGTGCACAGATCACACAGAAAGGCCAGTTTGTGATTTACAAATCAAACTGAATGCTTGATGGTTTAAAGGTGCAGCGGGTTAAAATTTAAGTTTAAAACGGTTGATGTAACTTTCAGCTGCTGCTGCCTGCACGCTGTCCAAAAAGATTTCAACATCATTTAAAGTTATGTTTCTAATACTTTAGATTAGATTAAAACCATTAGAAATGTAATGAACATTCCATCCATCACTAGTTTGTTTTAAGAAGCATACAGTGCATTAACATACATATGGGCGCAATAAATCTTGTGCAGCACACAGAAGCAAGCTGTAGCCTAAAGAATGGAAATATACTTAAAGGAAACCTCTCCAGTGATCTCAAGTGCACTGAGTGATGCTAAAGGCTGTATTTATAAGGTATATGTGTTAAAGTGGTCTTTCAGTGTGTTTTCCTTCGAGCTTCCTGAGGCAAAAATATATTACTCGGGTGCAAAAGAGCCCTGAGCCCAAATAAATTGAGCATTTTTTTCTGTGCAGTGAACAGAAAAGTTTATTTTTTGATTCGGAATGCGACTTTCTGTCAAAAGAAAGGCAAACCCTGAACCCTGCCTGTGATTGTTTGCTCCAGCCAGCTTTTCAGACACGCTCTGAATTACACTAAATTGAACTGTTAGGGCTCAGTAGACAATTCCTAATGAATACAAGGGCGACACATCTCATGCGCAGTAGCTTGAGAGCGCACAGATGTTATAGAGGAGCCTGAAGTAGCACACAAAGCAAGGCACTTGTCTTGTCTGATGAGGGGGCTCATTTGGAACTGCCATTAGTAGACGTATGATTTATGGCTCTGCCTGCCTCTCCCGCAGAAACTCTCACTTCTGTACCAGCAGCCCCGAACAGCCTCCCTCCCTCCCTCCCTCCCTCTCCAGGCTTCTGTCACGTTGCTCCTAATGCAGCGCAGTGAGCTTCAGCGGTATGGATCAGCTGTGGAGAGGAGGTGTCGCCTACCACCAGCTAAAAGTTGTTTTAAAAATAGATGGAGTGATGAATGGAAATGGAAAGTGGAAACAGGTTTCAGCTTGGGTCCAAATTTGTCAGGAAGTGTTCTGCTGGCGTTTTCGCAGTATTTCACTCTTTAAGGGACTGCTGATGCAGAGCAGGTGTTAATTAGGAAATTGTACCGTCCCTCAGTAGCCTTTGTTCAGGGTGAGCCCCGAGCGATCTTCATTTAGGAAGCTATTTAGAGAGTCGTAGATAGTGTGGGAGACATTTTTAGTGAGCTGACCAGTGCCGACCTACATTTAATGCACACAGCTGAACCGAGAGGGGCTGTAATGTGGTGGTTAGCAGCACAATTAGACACGGGTTCAATCCCGAGCTCTCGTATGTACAGCTTCCGTGCTCGTCCTGTGGCTGCATAGCTTCATAAAGGGGGGTTTGCTTCCTTCAGTGGTCCATCTTTCCTCAGTCTTCCATTTAGCTGTTGGCTTGCCTCCCTGCTCCTGCGTACTACTCCTGCACCCCGCCTGCTCCTCTCTGAGTCGACAAGTTTCCATCTTCGAGTTTGGCCTGCCTACTCTCTTTTGGATTTGGTTGCGTGGTCGTTTGACCCGCCTGCCTCGATGGTCCGTTTGATTCTCGAGAAAAAAGGCTGCTTTATACTACTTCATCTGCCTCCTGCATCTGTTTTTTGCGTCAAGCGGTGGTACAGAATGAGGATGCTGCGGTTGTACGGCAGACTCTGCCTCCAACTGAGTCACAGAAAGGCCCTGAGGCAAGGTTTTCTCCTATCAAAAAGCTCCATAGTGAAAAACAACCTCAGAGGGTGCAGAAACCTGGGGACCTGTCACTTCTGTTTGATATTTTCTCAGTGATATCTCCACAAAATGTCAGCCACTCGCTATTTTGATTAGCTTGTAACAGGACAAAATAAATCGGAGCCATTTGCACTTTGTAAATGGCACATCATGGTCTGTCTTTTTTAATTTTTCTCTCCCTCTTTCTGTAATTTGCAAGTGGCTGGACCTCGACTGACGCTCCCTGCCCGGGTACCCTGCCATTGCACATCTGTCCATCTGTCAGGACTGCAGGCCCATCAATCACGCGGCTGAATGCAGGTGAGTGTGAGGGACACTGAGCAACCATTAATCACTCCCAGACACAGACAGTAACTGAGCTGCGCCGGGCGCTCAGTGTTCAAGTACTCCGGGTTTTTCCTTTTTTCAGTGTGAGAAAAACAGATATCTCCCACAACGCTCTGAAACTCTCCCATTTCTGTGACGGTGAATGTTTGCGAGTAAAAACCATATTCCCAGCCTCAGATTGTTTACGTTCGTCTTACTCCACCTCAATATAAAGCATCTTACTTTAAGGGAGGACAAATGTTTGCCTTTTAGCAGCCAGACTGAGCAGCGTTTGATCGGAATACTTCTACAATACACGAGTGCTTATACTCTGAATCCAATTTCTGCAGATTTGAATTGATCTTATACACCTGAAGCATCGTTTGAGTGGCTGCAGGACTGAAACTGTTTGCAGTATCTGATGCGACATCTGTCACTTAGTCTAGTTCCTGGAAACCGAGCGAGATGTGTAATCCTGTAGCAGATTGAGGTTTTTTACAGCCTTCAGGCTTTAAATAGTAAAAGTAGAAACTGAAACTTACACCAGTGATGGTTGTTTTGAGTTTAAGTTTTCTAGGACAACACTTTCTGTCTCAAAGTCTGTGCTGTTTTATTTTTAGTGAGAAGTCATCTTGTCCTTTAAATCGGAGCATTTGTTTTTGTCTTTTTGACTTTGGCTTTGTTGCTGCGCTCCTCTCGCAAAAGGGCAGCAAGCATATTTGTCACATCCAGAGTCAAATGTGACGCTGCATGCAGCCATTCGGCTTTCTGTTTGTGTTTCGATCACGTTGTTTTTTTCACTGGAGAATTGTTGTTTTTATGTGTCGTTAACTTGCTGCAAGCTGTTGAAACCGAAGCAGTGTTGGTGCATTATTACAGCAGTGTGTGGTTACGTTCACACCACGGGACAGGGCACATTTCATGGAAATAACTGAGCACGACCGTCAGCTTACAGTGAGTTTACTTTGCTAAACCTCTTACGGTGGCATAATGAGTGCGTCTCATCATAACGACCTCCATCATAATGCTCAGGACGGTAATGAGTTATAGTTTTTGGCATGAAATGACGTGAAGCTTTTGGCCTGCAGTTTTCAGAAAGGTCACGGGATAAATCTGAAAAGCTGCAAGCTCTGTGATTAACACCAGGAGCAGTGGCGTGCACAGTGAGAGGGTCTCCCCTCCCTCACCTCTTTGTTGTCCAATTGGTAAAAAAACTAGCTAAAGTGGCCTCCTGGTTGTCAGAACACACCAACCGGCCCTCTAAGGTGATTAAAACAAACACTCACTGGTGTTCTTGGCTGGTTAACACATGACTGACGGCCCTCTTGGTGGCAAAAATGTACAATAAAATCAGCACTTGGAAGGCAAAAATTTGTGCTGAAGTCGACCTGCCCTTCGATGCACGCCACCGTGCATAAACTAGTTTGGACTACAAAGAAGACAACTGTGCATTTTGAGATAAATTGTACGAATCAAATGGAAACTACAAATCATATTTCAGCGCCAGCCGTGTTTTTGGTTCCGAAACTGGTTATTTCCTCCTTTGAAAGCCTCAATCTGAGGAAAATGGCCCATGTGGCCTGAGCTTAAGAGGCCAAAAGTTTAGAAAGCTCAGGCTGTCATCATAAAACCATGATCATGTTTTCTTTTTTTTTTTGTCTTTTATAGTTTAGCTTCAGAATCAGTTGTTAAAGCATTAGCAGACAGACACCCGGCTTTAAATCTGTCAGAAACACTTATCGCAACGTGTCTGCTGTTGGATTCGTGGCTCTCGGCGCTGCTCCCCGCTGTGTGAATTCATCGTAACAGTGTGAAATCTTTAGCAACATATTAACTAACTCCTAAGGAGCGCTATAATGAAGCAGCAGTGGGGATTAATGTCGACAACGGAACCCACTGCGGTGCACTTGAAACATAGAAGTGATGCAGGTGGAGGATGCAGAAGTTTGAAGATGCTCGCAGGTGGCGACGCGAAGCTGCAGGTGCGAGACGCTTGTTTATGGTTTGAAGGCCACACGACTTGTGTTTCATCGCCCTCGTTCAGGGGAGCTGTGACCATTATTATTGTTGCATACAGATGGAGTCCCAGGCTACCAGCAGAAGAGGTTTGCACTGTGAAAAAGAAAGAAGTGACTTTGGCTTTGGTGGAAAGATGCAGATATTCAGTCTCCACTCACTGAGCGGAGGAGAGAACAGACAGGCTGGAGGAGCAGATTGAGACGGATAGCTCAGGGTTCCTCCTTTATATCTGGTTTTGTTATTCTCGCTGTGGCTCTTTTGTGATATTTGAAGGGAAAGTCTGGTGCAGAGAAACTGACTTTTAAAAAGGAACCTCTCCTTTCTGCAAAACCAATTGGATTTTATGGCTGCTCTGTTCAACAGTCTTTAGTTTCGAGTGACAGCGGCGGTGTTTTTGTTGCTGTTGTATCAGGACATTTACACAGATTATTTTCTAATTTGTGCATTAAGCCTGCAAAAGTCTTAGTGTCTGAAGTGGCATTAAAAAAGCCAGGATTTTACATAATTTGATTGCGTTTTACACTCTCAAATCTTGTTGGTACATTTGTTGTCAACAAAGATCAGGTTTTTGCTTCTTTTTCGGGTTTTTTATTAATTCAAACTCGAGCCATCTGTCCGCACACTAATTAGAGCAAAGATACACCCAGGACATGGTGTAAATTGTCATTTTGCTCATTTTATTCAGTCGGACAGCAGCATGTTTAACCGATTCAGGGCCAGAACGCGTTGCATGGATGTGGATTGATTTAGTATGTGGAGAGGACGGTGCTGCTGCCAGTGAAATCTTAAATAAAAGATAGACACCTTCCAAACTGATGCAGTGGGTTGTGAAGCAGCAGAATAGTGAAGTGGAACACCCTGGTCCAGAAATAAGAGCAGCAGAGGTAAATGTCAACTCTTTGGACTGTTGTTGATAACCTTTTTGGCTGCTGTTGTCTGTGTGTACAACACAGGAACATGTTTCACCTGAGCTTTTTTTTGTCAAGGCAGAGTAGCATCTGTGTGAGAAATGTAAAACAAAATCGGAAATAAAAAGTTACGATCACGCGCAGAACCGTGCATTCATAATCTGTTGCACATAATTGAGCTGGCAGAGTCTTGCAGTCAGTTGCTTTTTAGTTTTGATGCAGAAAAATGCAATCACTATTCGGAAAAAAACAGAATTTTCATACTTCCAGGGATCAATGTGAGACCTGAAGATAGCTGAAGCTGTCAACATATGTATTGCACATGCTCATGTTGTCCAATCGAAAGCTATTTTTTGCTGTGAATTCTCTATTGAAAAGTCTTCAAGTGGCAATCTTCAGCTGCCTTTTTTACTAAGTTGGACTGTATTTTTTTAAGAGTAATGACAGATTCTTGACATGTTTCTCTATCGAAAAAAAGTTGATACAAAGGGAGACTTTGTCCTCAGAGTGCTGCGAGAAAAATTCCTAAGTATCCCTTTTTCCTGTCTTAACCAGTCGTTTCGAGGCCTGAGTGGTTAACCTTCGGTCATCTCCATTTTTTTCTCCTCACATCAAACGACCAACTCAGACTTCAAAGATTGTTTTGATCTGCAGAGGAGGATTTTGACCTGATGAAACCAGGATAATAGACATTGCCAAAGGACTCCGGGCAGACGGCCCTCGCGGTCCGCAGCCCTCTTCATCTCCTCACGAGCTCTTTTACCTGAGAGACCACATTGGCTGCTGGCAACAAAACAGTTCAAAAACGTGCGCCCTCGTGTCTCATTTGAAGCCTCGCTCACTTGAAGACGTCTTGCTTAGCTTCCCCTCTGCAACGCGAGTCCTTGAACGATTTTGAAGAAGTCGTATTAATGAGAAAATTGGATCAGTCAGTCTGTGATTCACGTATAAGGATTCCCTCAGGGGGTTTTAAGTGTGATTTAGAGGTGAGGTCTTTAGTGGTGAATGCCGTTTCCCACTGAAGGAACAAGGAATGTTACTACCCCATAAAACAACTGGTGAATAAATGTAAAGCTCACTTAAGCACGTCATAAACTTGATGTGCCAATAATTGTGGTAAACATCAGTTTTATGAGACAACTTTTGTTCATGCATCACCCAATTACCGGGTTCCACCAAAGCCTTTTGTGAGTCTTGAATAAGAAAGGATTGAAAGACTTTCGGCTGCATGGGTGGAGGTGGGTTTGCCTCATGATCCATGAAAACATGGACCCAAATATCTCTACAACCCTTGACTAAACTCTTGATCATCTGCCCGGGCACTCGTGACCTGCGACAGCTGGGATGCTCTGACTTTTCCTCCAGTTCCAACCTCAGGTTGACATTTGTTGTTGTCAATGAGCTATCGAGGCAATTACTGGATGGATGACCATGAAATTTATGACAGACTTTAAAGAGGCTGTAATGACACCTTCACTTCTCTCCTTTATGTCAAAATTGAAGCAAAAAAACACAAAAAGTGTCTTTTTTTTTAGCAGGTGTGAAGATGCTCGTTTAACTCGTTGTCTGTTTTGTTTGAATTCAGTAATTATGTGCGAGGATCACACCAGAACAGCAGTAAACCAAAGAGGAATAAAGCCTAAAAAAGACAGAGTGACTATCAGGTTGCTGGAACACATTTAGTGAGTCTTTCCACTCCACACCTACCTGGCCTCATTGATGCAGCTATTCCACACAGAAATACAATAATAGCTTTTGACCTGGGCCATCCACTCCACTGTCACTTCACAAAACTCCCCTCTGGCTACTGATGCAAAAGGTTCAGGCTCAAAAAGAGCCGATTTCTGCTCAGGCTCTCCTTACTCTACATGAGCCGTAGAAAATGTACCCCTGCAAGACTTAATGCAGAGCTCTGTTTTCACCTCCTCATTTGAGCAGAAGGAGCCAGTGTTGCATTACAAGATGATTTTCTGTGAGTTACTGTAGACAAAAGCATGTAAAGTTAATAAAAGCAAAGCTGACTCCACTTAAAGAAGAAAGAAACTTCCTTCTCACCTGTCTCGAGCAAACCTAATCGAATATTGCGTGAGTCTGAACAGCTACCGTGAGGCCAGAGGGGGTTGTAATTACTCCAGCTACACAATGACTCTGTGATGAGTGTGCTTTATACAAGCAATGTAATTGTACCTATAGATGCCGAAGAATGTTCAATCTAACATGCTTGTTACTGACCTCTTCCTTGCAATTATTCTTCTGATGGTAGATGCATAATTCAGCACTGCGACGGGGAAGAAAAGTGACATCAGAGGAGAGAGATGTAGCGAATTTTATTTAGCATATTCTTTCTTCTTTTGAGACAGTGAGCAATCAATGTTTTTAAACTGCTGGAGCACTTAACGGATCGATGTGCTCCTGTGTTATGAATGGAATATTCTGGAGTTCTTGTGCGTGTCCTTCCACCATCCGAATCAAACGAGCGAGACTCCTGGTGAGACTGTTTGTGGACACATTCGAACGGGCTTTTTAATAGCTGCATTGCCTCGTGATCTCGCACATGTAACAGCTCTGTATTAACTCGCCGTGCTCCTCTGAGGCCAAACAAACCTCTCTCAATCAGCACCCCCCCTCCCTCGCTGCCAAAGCCATGCAGTCGTTTCATGTTTGTTGATAGTGGGAGTGGAGCACAGCCTCACAGCTGGACACAGTGAAACAGAGTGCATACATAGGTTACAAGTGTAGTTTTCTCCCCTCAGATTTTGTAAATATTGTGAGCATCGGGTGTATTTAAAGGCAGTGAGCTGAGGAGCTATTATCAAGGATAAACATGTTGTCACAAGGCCAACGTAAAAAATACAGCGTGACCTATACTAAGTGGTATTATGACTAATGCTGCCTGTGCATTGAAACCTGATTTTGTTTTGAAATGCAAGTTTCGTTGTGTCACTCTTGTGCGAATGTGTGTTCAGAGTCACTCTGAATGCAGCAGCGTTTGCCTGGCCTCCTCTCTTATTTCCCAGGGGTGCGCGCAGTGACTTAAGTTGCCAAAATCAGTAATGAGCCTCAGCAGGAGAGCATGTAGGTGGAGTTTTTCTGGATGCAGGAAATGTCGCTTAGTGTTCTGTTGTCGTTACTCATTTGGAGAACGCAGAGGAAATTCTGCCTCCCAGCACCCGGTACCACGTGGTGTCGAGTTAACCACACTTCAGACCCCCGACGCACCCTCACAGTCGGGGAGGGGCTTCGGGTGAGACTGCAGAACATATACAGCCTTCTCGTTGTTCTTGTGATTCTCACACGTGACTTTTGATCTGACGACGACGCTGATGCACAGACTTTGAGGGTGTTATTTTATCAGTCTGAGTTCGTCATGCTGTGTGTTGTGAAGGCCGTTCTCTCAGCCAATCAGAGTGCGATGTCCCATTCCCATATCCCACTGTCATGTGACAGCCTATAGCAGTGAACAGGCTGGCCATTGTGCTCTGCCACAAGAAGCACAGCTTAATCCTGATGTGTCTGTTGCATGGACTAAGCAGTGAGACTCATTTCAGGCCTATTTGCTGTATTTCGTTTTTTGTTTGAGGGTTGCAGTGAGCCTCATTTGTTGAGTTATTCTTTTTTTAATTGAATGTTTAATAACCTGCTGTGCGGTTATAAATGAAGCTGATGGAGGGACGTTGTTTCCTGGTGTAATGGACAAAACAGGCTATAAAATTCAGAGGAGTGAGAGTTTGTCTAATTTTATCTTAATATAAATTAAATAGAATTGGTTAGAGCCATTATCAGTCACTTATTCTGAGTAGTTTGAGGTGATTCTGAAAGAGCTGCATGAACTGTCTCTTGACAAAGCACTCTTCGGATGAAAATGAGATAAGACACCTGTGATCAAACCAGGTGTTTTTGGGGTTGAATGCTTTCTACCCAAATTTCCAATGAGCTATTAATTGACTACTCTTTACTTGTAGACCAACACGCCCAGCTGTGCTTAGATGGACACAGCTTACAATACTAAATGTCCTACTTGAGCTCTGAAACGCAGCGGGGAAGCGCAAAACAACCGACTTCACACGCTCCTGAATTCATTCCTCAGTTTTGATTGACAGCTCAGCTACAACTCTGAATACAGCCTGAAACAGAGCAACTGAATCATTAATGCAGTGTGAAGCTGGGACAGGTTTGTTCTGTCTGTGAACACAGATGTAGGACAGAGCATTGTCTCACTATATATCATATACAGTACAAACTAAATACATGCCAGGCATTCTTGTTTGTTTAATGCTTTCTAACCAGCCACAGAGTTCGTCGCCCAGGAGACACATGTTGTATTTATTTTCTTCTATGTGTTGTTGAAACGAGAGCGTATCAGGTTACAAGCAAACACGAATCCACTTGACAAACGTGGAAACTTTCAAAGCTGGAAAATGCATGTTGTATTGCTGCCACTGGAGTGCAATATATAAGGATGTGTATAGCGAGGAGGCCCGTCTGACTAACATTGAGTAGAAAAGTATGGGAGTGATGAAGCATAATGACTTTTGAAAACAGGCAGTTTATGTTGCGTTCAACCACTTGTAAAACGGGCTGCAGTAAAAGCTCAGAGTAATCACAGATGCGAGACAATAAAAATGTATGCCGCTGTCCTGACGCTGAACTCCGGAGGTCTGTTTCGAATCAGTTTAGTATAATTTCACACTGTCATTCTAAGTTGGGAGACGGAGCCATCAAACACAGCAAGGCTAATATGTTGTTTCTTCTCCAACGGCTGACTGCTTGTCTCAGATCTGAGCGCCTTTTGAAGTCGCTCCTCCGTCGAGTTGATAAGTGTGACTAACAACCAGCAGCGGGTTGCCGCCGAGCGGCGGCAACATTGCTAAAAGTAATAGAGGTGTTATCTCACTAATGCACTTCATACTTTACAACTGGATGGAGCAGCGGTGGGTGGACAGAGACAACAACTGATGGCTGCCTTCCAGAGGAAGCTGCTGGTGTTTTTCTGCAGCCGCAGCTCGTCTTCCGCGCCGTGTTTATTGAGGAGGAATGAATTGCACAACAGCAGCCGCGTGCCTAATGAAAATAAATCATAAACGATGACCTGGGAAGCTAACTGAATTATGCGGCGCCGCGTCAGTCCCGAGCTTTTGTGGGGTCACGGGCTCTTGAACCCAGATCCTGGAGATTTAAAGGAGCTAATAAGTTTCTGGTCTCAATACTGCAGAGAAATTTGATGTAAATCAAAAATGACTGAGGAGGAAATGGGCCTTGTGGAGCAGCAGAGCTGAGATGGAAAGTTATTATATATGCAGTGCGGGATACTTTGGATAACATTATGTAAATCCCCATCTGGAGAAAATTGTTGAGCAAAAATTTGGTTTCTTTCTTCTCTCTGGACGCCATTTCTCAGAGCCACAAACAAGATCAAACCTAATATTACAAATGCTGCGAGCTTCCTAATACCGACTGATAATCCACTGCTACAAATCATGAATATACATAAATCCACAAATGTTTCTCTGTCTTACCGTTTGCTCGGTTGGACTGGCACCCTTTTTGTGATGCTTCTCCTGCTTTCACTTGCACAAACTTGTGTGGTGCACAAGCCAATACAAAACCCTGTTTTTTGTATTTCATCTGCTGCACATTAAACTTTTCGGGGGAAAAAACACCACCTGTTCCTACCCTCAACGAAGTGATATTCATTTGCCTGAATTGGCGCATGCCAAAACATTTCTCTTCTGGAGCCCCCCCCCCAAAAAAAAAAATCTCTCTGAGAAAAGCAACAATAGGTCCAAGAGAAGAGGTTTCATTCAGGTCACAATAAGTGCACACCAGGCCTGTGGTCATTCCTGTCCATCCAAACATGCTTTGATGAATCCATCAGTATCTATTTGAACAGGTTTCTGCGGTTTGTTCACTGTAGGCTTCTGATTAGCTGCTCGTGTCAGACCCCCGTGTCGGCGGCCAGGCTGTGTGGAGTAGACGATGCTGGAGGCTCTCATCCTCTGCCCGCGTATGTTGACTATGATTAATGACCGAGAGGGAGGTTAAAACAGTGATTACACACCAGCTGGCATGCCTCCACTTTTAACATCAGCCCCTCTTCACTTGTGTCTGAGGGGAAATCTATCTCTCATACTGTTGTGATGTGGAGCGACAGAGAGAGATGTCACGATAGAGGGAGCTAGAAGGTAAAACCTTAACAGAGGCAACATGACAGCATTTAAATTCTGCTGTTTGCACAGGTTGTGTTTTGCTCCTTTCTGGGTGCACTTCAAGGGTTCTTAGTGAGGTGGTTGTGCACAAAACGATGTCTTTTGTTTTAAGTTCCGTGTGTGTTCATGTGCTTTTTCATGAAGCAGGTGTGAGACTCAGTACAGCGATGAGGACACTGTTCAGCCTCTCCATAATTAGTTTGGTTCACTTACTCGGTGAAACTTGATCAATGTGATTGATAATTCCGACATCAGAGAGCTCGCTCGGCTGCTGTTCCCATGGCAACCGTATCACCCCCCCCTCGCCCCCATCACTGGCCTTTTATGTGCGCGCTTATTCAAATCTCTCTGGCCATTTACAGATCAGATTGTCAGGAAAATAGCCAGAGAAGAATGGAAACCTGTTGCAGACGGACTGACCTGGTCCTTTGTTGGCTTTTGTGCTGCTGCCGGGTCAGAACGATGCTGGCTCGGTGATCCGCGTCATTGGGGTCGTCGTGGACGTCGTCATTCTCTCTGGAATAGTCTTCTGTGCTGAAAGTTTTGAGTGCTACGGTGGCAAAACCTAAATATGGCTACTTTCATTGAGGAAAATCAAAACAGTAGGTTGTTTTTGTTTCCCTTATTTGGGACAGATTTATTTGTAGGGTGAGCATTGGAAGAAAATATGTAGATAATTTACGAACCATTTTTTGCACAAAGTCACAGAAATATTCAAGGTTGCCTTTTTTTAACAGAAAATAAAGACTTTCTTTTTTCCTGAATTGTCTGGACTCGACTGGGAGAGTCTGTGAGAACTGAGTCGATAAAAATGTGTCCACGCCGAGCTCGATAAAAGAGGAATTACTTAAAATTCGGTGACAGAAAACCGAGTACGCCATGACGGCTGATTTCACATCATGCCCGTCCGCTGTCTCCTCGCCTTTCTCCGCTGGTGATTTACACAAGCGAGACATGTATCAGCTGAAGAGGCACAGGAGCAGCATAACAGGAGTTTGACAGCGCCCCCCCCTCCCCTCTCCTCTCCCTCCTCTTCCTCCTGCACCCATCCCTTCCTCCCCCCCTCTGGTCATTCTCGGAGGAGTTGTCCCCTGCCCAGTGGCATGTGGATGTGTATAATGGAGATGGATGGTGGCTGGCTCTGCCACACCGTGGAACAGACGGACTCCTCCCTAAACGCCTGTCTGCCAGCCTCCATCAGTCTCTCTTCGACAGCCCCCCGGAATCGAGCCCAGGCTCGATATTGGCCTACTCAGGTGTGCGCGAGAGCGTGCACGCGCACTCTTTTAAAAGGCTGACTTCAGAAGCCTGCCATTAACATATTTCATGTTGAAAAGTAGAGCTGAATAAAAAGGGATGACAGCCTCTTTTCAAGAGCCTTGTCAGGGGCTCACCGGGTGCTTTTGGAGAAGATGTTGCAACAAAATGCACAGGAGGCGACGTGAGAGCGACTCAAAGGTGGAAGCTGCAACCAGCTCCCAAAGAGCCTTTTGCTGCTCCGCGAGGCCGCTGTCGGCGCCTCGTCTTCTCCCCGTCCGGCTCTGTAGAAAAAAAAAAACGCTCTGCAGTTAATAGCGATGTCTGAATATGGTGAGATTACTTTGTGGTACCTCATCTGCGTTGGTGGCTTTGTGTTCCCTCGCAGGGTTCACAGAGGATGCTGGGAGGTTCAGTCACGATGCAGTCCAGGCACTGACACTCCGTCTTGTTTAATTAAGCCACTGGATCAATAAACGCTTTGATTTCACCCCGTTTTCCTTTTTTTTTTTTCCCTCCCCTTTCTTTCTTCGAATGCCATCTGTTCACAGAGACACAGGCAAGACCAGTACAACCTTTCTTGGATCCTCCCAAACACCCATTAAAAATCCATTAAGGTGGCGCTGCGCGATGTGAGGACCTTTTACATGAAATGACAACTTTTGAGCACAGAAGACAGATCGCATCATAAAGTCAGAGTCATAACATGACGTAAGACAGTGTTTACAGTCACAAAGTTAGCATAAACAGAAGTGTGTAGGTGTTGTGGTGTTTGTTCTCAATTTTCTCCTCAAATTTGCCAAAATAAAGTCGATGAACAGGAAGTTTTACTCTACTTACTTTCAACAAACCCTGTAAAAAGTCTGAAGAACAAACAATATTTATTCTATGCTCGCTTTCTCAAAGTCTGTGTTTTTTAATCCACTTTTGTTGCCGCGAGAGGGTCGATTTTCGCAGTTTTCCGCTGCAGTTTTTGCCTGGTTCATTACTGCTGTCAACCAGTTTGTTGCCGCCTGCTACAAACCTGGTCGTGTCGATGTAATGAGATCTGCGAGTGGGTGGTGTAGATCACTCGTGCTCCAGGTACTTGCTGCCTTTGCTGCAACGACTAACCGGCGGGCTAATTAGTCAACATTAGCTGCGAATGAAGGAACCAGCTGTGAAACATTAAGAAGTCCAATTTGCATATGCGTTTGCTCATTTCAAAATAAGGTCTGTTTTTTTTTTGTTGCATTTTTCGCACGCCTGAACACATCTTTTCGACAACTGAAGCAACGGAGACTTAACCTTATTTCGCTGGAGCACGGGAAGCGCAGACCCTGAGGGGAGGGTGGGCTTAGAGCCATCATGGGACTGAGAGTGATGGAAATAAAGGCGGCTAACTGCAGATTTAGTTGTAATTCCCAGCAATGGGACCCATGTTTGGCTGATTCAGTGCCTGAAGAGCAGTCAGGGATTGGGGGGCCTTGCTCAAGGGCTCATAATTATCGGTTTTTGTTTCATATTGGCAGGTATTGATCAGCCTGGATGTGCAAACACTTCCTTTAGGCTTGATAAATAACATTCTCATCCTTTTCTTTTCTTCCTAGTTGAAGTCACCAAAGAAAAAGGAGACCAGTGAACTAAATAAGGTGTTAAACCTGGCGAATTTATCAAGCGAGGGAAAAAACAGACTTATTAGACGAGCGGTCTCGACATTGGAGTGGGACCCAGGCCAATAAAAAAAGCTGTCTCTCTCTCTTCCTCTGGGATTATCCCGGTGTTGATGGAAGTGACAGGCTGCCTCGCGTCCTGGGATTCCTGAATTGAAGACCGGGAAGACGGCGGGCTCGTGTGGCTGTATTCAGCTGTCCCGGCTCATCGCTCCTGGACGCTCCGCATCCAAATAGGCCCCCGCAGGTTCACCGAACCGCCGAGCTGACGGAGGACGGCCGAGGGAGCAGTGACAGAAATACAAACGTCACTGCCGAGCCCTGTCAGTAGATTTAGCAAAGAGAAGCGAGCAGACAAAATTGCTTTGTTTGTGTTTGCGTCTGTGTTGCAGCTTTTGGGGATTTGGCTTGTGTGTCCCTTTTTTATCCTTGTTCTCATATTGTTCCATTTTATTCTGAGCTCTTAGAGCCGTTTGCTCTTTTTTGTGCGTTGGTTCGAATGGAGGTATTACAATAACAGACTGCAATCTTTGTTCTCAGTTCCATTACGGTAATTGATAATGTTCAGGGTTGGATTAAATCAAACTTGTATTTCCTTGTTTTGTTTCGGTGCTGTTTAATGCACTCAATTATGTTTCTCTTTCTTTCCTGCATTATTTTGTTTAGCTATATCTTCCGTTTAAAAATAGAAGCAAAGCGAAATGGACTGAAACGTATCTGTCTGATGGATTTCTTTGTGCACCCCCACACCTTCAACTCTTTCATAATATTAGTACTTGCAGCTCATGCAGTGACTTAATCACACTCTCTTATGCTTTACACCACAATGGTGTTGTGCAGTTTCCTCAGGAAATGCGATTGTTTCCATGTTTTCCTCATTAACAGGCTTCATAGAAAGTCTGTGAAAGGGAAACATTTATTCATCTATGAGCTGTAAAGAGCAGCTCGGAGGTTGTGCGTCACTTGCACGACGCACTTTATTTGCTCGGAAGCTTCCGATGCTCTAGTTTCCAAGCGTGTTCAACTGCATGACTGCGCCTGGACACACACCAGCAAGTCGTGACTCATGCAGTGACGGCTTCCTCTGAAAAAAAAAAAACATCCACCAGGAGGGAGACGGAGAGATGAGGCATGACAAACGGGACTTGTAACTAAGTCGGGAGATTACACTGGTTGCTAAACTCTCCATGGGGAAAATGTTAAGCAGATCCAATGGATGAAGTAATTCAATTTGAGCCCCTGAATAATAGCATCATTTGCCATGGAATTAGCATCCGCCACTATCAATCAGTGCGGTGAAAGACTAACACAAGCTGCGTGCACCAAGGACACAGGCTTTCTGTGAAATCCAACTCATTTATCAGGTTAACTTGACTGTAGTCACCGGTCGTAGCAGGAAACACAAGTATTCATGCTGATTTTTAGTCATTATTACATTTCATTGGGCCGCTCTGTGGCTTTTTGTGCACATCTGTGCTCTCACTCCCTCCCGTACAATGAAGGCCACTTGGAAACAATGAGTAATTTGTCTTACAGTTCTCCTATGATCTGCTTAACATGCTCCTATGAGGTTGCTATCGCGCATCCGGCTCTTCCGAGTTTGATTTTGCCGAAGCGAACTCTTGATGTGATTTCCGCTAAATTGAAAATTCCCCTCGCGGCTCTATAAATTGGTACCCTTTCAGTGGTGAAAATTGAACAAATTAGACGGTGCTGGCTGCATTCAAAAAAAGCAGCAGACATGTTCCTTTGTAAAGGGCTTATTTCATGGAGGAGAATACAGAGTTGACAGACGTCTCAACACAAGGCCATTATTAGTGTCACTTTCGGCGAGAACGTACGGCTGCTCATTGAAAGGCTCTGTTTTCTCCCTTTGCTTCTGAATTGCACAAATTCTAAAAAAGCCCATAAAAGAGCATGCACTCTGATTTTTCAGTGCCGGCCACTCCGCGAAATTCTTGCCTGTCCTTCCGTTTTTTTTTTTGTTTTTTTTTTCTGTACACGTTAATTCTCAGAACAAATGACTTTGTAAACCGGCCCAAATTACAGACCAATTGGTTGCAAAGCCTTGTTGCCAAGATACACTCTGCGTCGGTGGAAAGCCGGCAATTTAGTTTGATTCTAGACGGCACAGAACCGCGTCTGCTGTTTCTAAAAGAGTAAATGCAGATGAAAGTGGCGAGAGACGAACTGCAAGACAGGCTCCAGTTCACTCACCTTGGCTCGCGGTGACACGAAGATTATTTGCCTTTCGAGTGTCACAATATGCTTTTTCTCCGGCAAGGCTTTTTCTTCTCAGCCATTATCTGCAACTTTTAACGCTTCCTCAGTGCACGGCTACAGAGCCTTTAAAAAGAAGCCTCTCGAGTTGTCAAACACCGCACATGAGAGACGACTTGATTTATCTCCTCGCGTGTGGCGAGCCTGCCCGAGTAGGACTGCAATATCCGTGCGAGGGCACCCACCGAGGACAGAGTGTGTTGTCTTACTCTGGAAAGAAAAGAGTCTGCGTTGTGTCGAGGCTTGCTGTGAGGTGACCCGGTCAACCTTATCACTGACCAGAGCTGGCAAAACGTCAAAACACCCCCCCCCCACCCCCCTCCTTTTCCAATCCGCTTAGGTGGAGGAGGAGGATCAGCACTTGTAAAATGACTGGCAGTGCCCTAAGCGAGGTTTTTCAGGGCTCAGCAAAAAGGCAGCTTACCCCAAAAAACAAGCGATGTTCAAAGGAGTTAATCATTGTCAATGGAGGCTGGGGGATTTTTAGATTCTCTAACTTTTAATCAATTTCAGCGGCGTGCCATGGGAAGAGGGCTGGTTTCAGTATCTTCCTCCACGAGTTGACATTTGGAGTTAATTTGAGGGAAGCTGGAGACTGCTCAGCCCAGTGGGGAGTCCACAGGCTTGTTGAGGGATCTATCCAAAGGTGACCTCTTCTTGACTGGCAGCTTGTGTCAAAAGCAAAATGCTTACAAAGGCTCTTGTGGCCTGATAGGACTTCTCTAACTCCGTCCGAAGGATTCACAGTTTTTCCTCCGAGTAAAGTAGGAAAATACTTTTCCGCTTCTAAGAGTCGGTTCGCGTGCTTCGGGCTCATCATTTTGTTCCACCTGCCTGTCAGGAATCATCCTGGCTGACACTTTTTGCAGCATTTGCCCTGGCAGGAATCAGATCATCCATGAACAGAGGCATGGCTAAATAAAAAAGTACCGCCTTTGGGTGAAAGCGGTGCCAAGTTAGCCTTGGAGAGCGATCTGACAGCGAGCCTTCGATCTCCAGAGGGCTGTTATTTTTGCAGCGGGACGAGTGGGGAGAGTAGAAACCCTCGGCTTTGTGTCTTTATTTGTTGTTACACAAATTGGACTTTTGCTGTGACAAGTCAACAGAACGGATTCTGTGGCTGCGACGATTCAGTTGATCCTAACTCGTGCTTCCGTCGTTCTTCTTTTTCAACTTTGTATTAAACTCCCTTCTTTTTTTTTTTAGTTCAAACTGAAAAACACCTGCTTTGAGCAACCCTGCTGAATGCATATTTTATATTTCAGATAGTGGAAAGTGTTTCAGTGAAGGCGAGGCGTGCCTCCACGCTCTCGAATGAAAAGATCAGAAGCTTTCCAATCATTGACTCACATGAGGGCCGAGTGATTGGCAGGAGTCACAGCGAGCCCCTCATAATCGCAATGAAGTGCGCGCGCTCACACACACACACACACACACACACACACACACACACACACACACACACACACACACACACACACACAC
>JAUESF010050970.1:2925-16481 GCA_032274765.1 Malacoctenus tetranemus | reverse complement strand
TGAACCGACCACGACAACCAATGAACCCGCCACGACAACCGCTCAACGGACAACGACGACCAGTGAATCCACAACAACGAACACTGAACCGACGACAACAACCGCTGAGCAGACGACGACAACCACTGTCCCACTGACAACAACCACAGGATTGACGACGACAACCAGTGAACCCACAATGAGAACAACCACTGAACCGACAACAACAACCGCTAAACCGATCACAACAACCACTGAACCGACCAAGACAACCAATGAACCCACCACGACAACCGCTCAACTGACAACGACAACCATTGAACCCATAACAATGACCATTAAACCGTCGACTAGAACCGCTGAACCGATGACCACAACCACTGTACCGACCACGACAACCAATGAACCGACCACGACAACCGTTCAGCTGACAACGACAACCAGTGAAACCACGACGACAACAACCACTGAACCAGCGACAACAACCGCTGAGCAGACGACGACAACCACTGTTCCACTGACAACAACCACAGGATTGACGACGACAACCAGTGAACCCACAATAACAACAACCACAGGATGGACAACAACAACTGAAATGACGACAACAACGACTGAACCGACAACCACGACCGTTAAACCGACGACTATAACCGCTGAACCGATGACGACAACCACTGCACCATTGACAACAACCACAGGATTCACGACGACAACCAGTGAAGCAACAATGACAACAACCAGAGGATCAATGATGACAACCAGTGAACCCAGGACGACCACTGAACCGACCACGACAGCCTCTGAACCAACGAAAACAACCGCTGAACCGACCACGACAACCACTGAGCCCACAACAACGACCGCTGAACCCACAACAACAACCGCTGAACCGATGACGACAACCACTGAACCAACCACGACAACCACTGAACCGACAACGACCGCTGAACCGATGACGATAACCAATGTACCGACCACGGCAACCAATGAACCGAGCACGAAAACAGCTCAACTGACAACGACAACCGCTCAACTGACAACGACAACCAGTGAACCCACAACAAGGACCACTGAACCGACGACAGCAACCGCTGAGCAGACGAGGACAACCACTGTACCACTGACAACAACCACAGGATTGACGATGACAACCAGTGAACCCACAACGACAGCAACCACTGAACCGACAACAACAACCGCTAAACCGATGACGACAACCACTGAGCCGACCACGACAACCAATGAACCCGCCACGACAACCGCTCAACGGACAACGACGACCAGTGAACCCACAACAACAACCACTGAACCGACGACAACAACCGCAGAGCAGACGACGACAACCACTGTCCCACTGACAACAACCACAGGATTGACGACGACAACCAGTGAACCCACAATGACAACAACCACTGAACCGACAACAACAACCACTGACCCGATGACGACAACCACTGTACCGATCACAACAACCACTGAACCGACCATGACAACCGCTCAACTGACAACGACAACCAGTGAACCAACAACGACCACTGAACCGACGACAACAACCGCAGAGCAGACGACGACAACCACTGTACCACTGACAACAACCACAGGATTCACGACGACAACCAGTGAACCCACAATGAAAACAACCACAGGATTGACGACAACAACAACTGAACAGACGACAACAACCACTGAACCGACGACAAAAACCGCTAAACCGACGACAACCGCTGTACCACTGACAACAACCACAGGATTCACGGCGACAACCAGTGAACCCACAATGACAACAACCACAGGATCGACGATGACAACCAGTGGACCCACGCCGACCACTGAACCGACCACGACAGCCACTGAACCAACGACAACAACCGCTGAACCGACCACGACAACCACTGAACCAACTACAAAGACCGCTGTACAACTGATGACAACCAAAGGCTTGACGGTGACAACCAATGAACCCACAACGACAACAATTTTTGAACCGACAATAACTGCTGAACCGACCACGACAACCACTGAACCCACAACAACAACTGTTGAACCGACAACGACAACCGCTCAACTGACAATGACAACCGGTGAACCCAAAACGACAACAACCACTAAGCCGACAACAACTGCTGAACCGATGACGACAACCACTGTACCAACCACCACAACCACAGGATTGACGACGACAACCAGTAAACCCACAACAACAACAACCACTGAACCGACAACAACAACCACTGAACCGATGACGACAAACACTGTCCCGACCACGACAACCACTAAACCGACCTTGACAACCGGTCAACTGACAATGACAACCAGTGAACCCACAACGACAACAACTACTGAACCGACAACAACAACCGCTGAACCGATGACGACAACCACTGAACCGACCACGACAACCACTGAACCGACCACGACAACCGCTCAACTGACAACGACAACCAGTGAACCCACAACAACGACCACTGAACCGACGACAGCAACCGCTGAGCAGACGACAACAACCACTGTACCACTGACAACAACCACAGGATTGACGATGACAACCAGTGAACCAACAATGACAACAACCACTGAACCGACAACAACAACCGCTAAACCGATGACGACAACCACTGATCCGACCACGACAACCAATGAACCGGCCACGACAACCGCTCAACGGACAACGACGACCAGTGAACCCACAACAACGACCACTGAACCGACGACAACAACCGCTGAGCAGACGACGACAACCACTTTACCACTGACAACAACCACAGGATTGATGACGACAACCAGTGAACCCACAATGACAACAACCACAGGATCGACGATGACAACCAGTGAACCCACGCCGACCACTGAACCGACCACGAAAGCCACTGAACCAACAACAACAACCGCTGAACCGACCACGACAACCACTGAACCAACTACAAAGACCGCTGTACAACTGATGACAACCATAGGCTTGACGGTGACAACCAGTGAACCCACAACGACAACTTTTGAACCGACAACAACCGCTGAACCGACCACGACAACCACTGAACCCACAACAACAACCGCTGAACCGACCTTCACAACCGGTCAACTGACAATGACAACCAGTGAACCCACAACAACAACAACGACCGCTGAACCGATGACGACAACCACTGAACCGACCACGACAACCACTGAACCGACCACGACAACCGCTCAACTGACAACGACAACCAGTGAACCCACAACAACGACCACTGAACCGACGACAGCAACCGCTGAGCACACAACGACAACCACTGTACCACTAACAACAACCACAGGATTCACGACGACAACCAGTGAACCCACAATGACAACAACCAAAGGATTCACGACAACAACAACTGAAATGACGACAACAACCACTGAACCGACAACAACGACCGTTAAACCGACGACTATAACCTCTGAACCGATGACGACAACCACTGCACCATTGACAACAACAGCAGGATTGATGACGACAACCAGTGAACCCACAATGACAACAACCACAGGATCGACGATGACAACCAGGGAACCCACGACGACCACTGAACCGACCACAACAGCCACTGAACCGACGACAACAACCGCTGAACCGACCACGACAACCACTCAACCGACAACAACGACCGCTGAACCAACAACAACCACTCAACCGATGACGACAGCCACTAAACCAACGACGACAACCACTGAACCGACAACAACGACCGCTGAACCGATGAGGACAACCACTGTACCGACCACGGCAACCAATGAACCGAACACGACAACCGCTCAACTGACAACGACAACCAGTGAATCCACAACAAACACCACTGAACCGACGACAACAACCGCTGAGCAGACGACGACAACCACTGTACCACTGACAACAACCACAGGATTGACGACAACAGCAACTGAAATAACGACAACAACCACTGAACCGATAACCACGACCGTTAAACCGACGACTATAACCGCTGAACCAATGACGACAACCACTGTACCACTGAAAACAACCATAGGCTTCACGACGACAACCAGTGAACCCACAATGACAACAACCACAGGATCAACGATGACAACCAGTGAACCCACGACGACCACTGAACCGACCATGACAGCCTCTGAACCAACGACGACAAACGCTGAACCAACTACAAAGACCGCTGTATCACTGATGACAACCACAGGCTTGACGGTGACAACCAGTGAACCGACAACGGCAACAAGTACTGAATCGACAACAACAACCGCTGAACCAATGACGACAACCACTGTACCGACCACAACAACCACTGAACCGACCACGACAACCGCTCAACTGACAACGATAACCAGTGAATCCACAACAACCACCACTGAACCGACGACAACAACCGCTGAGCCGACGACGACAACCACTGTACCACTAACAACAACCACAGGATTCACGACGACAACCAGTGAACCCACAATGACAACAACCACAGGATTGACAACAACAACAACTGAACAGATGACAACAACCACTGAACCGACAACAACGACCGTTAAACCGACGACTATAACCGCTGAACCGATGACAACAACCACTGCACCATTGATGACAACAACAGGATTCACGCTGACAACCAGTGAACCCACAATGACAACAACCTCAGGATCGACGACAACAACCAGTGAACCCACGACGACCACTGAACCAACCACGACAACCACTGAACCGACAACAGCGACCGCTGAACCCACAACAACAACCGCTGAACCGATGACGACAACCACTGAACCAACCACGACAACCACTGAACCGACCACGACAACCACTGAACCGACCACGACAACCGCTCAACTGACAACGACAACCAGTGAATCCACAACAACGGCCACTGAACCGACGACAACAACCGCTGAGCAGACGACGACAACCACTGTACCACTGGCAACATCCACAGGAATGAAGACGACAACCAGTGAACCCACAATGACAACAACCACAGGATTGACGACAACAACTGAACAGACGACAACAACCACTGAACGGACGACAAAAACCGCTAATCGGACGACAACCACTGTACCACTGACAACAACCACAGGATTCACGGCGACAACCAGTGAACCCACAATGACAACAACCACAGGATCGACGACGACAACCAGTGAACCCACGACGACCACTGAACAGACCACGACAACCGCTGAACCGACCACGACAACCACTGAACCGACAACAACGACCGCTGAACCGACCACGACAACTGCTCAACTGATAATGACAACCGGTGAACCCACAACAACAACCACTGAACTGACAACAACAACCGCTGAACCGACCACGACAACCACTGAACCGACAACAACGACCGCTGAACCGACAACGACAACCGCTCAACTGACAATGACAACCGGTGAACCCACAACAACAACCACTGAACCAACGACAACAACCGTTGTACCACTGATGACAACCACAGGATTGACGATGACAACCAGTGAACCCACAACAACAACAACCACTGAACCGACAACAAAAACCGCTGAACCGATGATGACAACCACTGAACCGACCACAACAACCACTGAACCGACCACGACAACCGCTCATCTGACGACAACCAGTGAACCCACAACAACGACCAGTGAACCGACGACAACAACCGCTGAGCCGACGACAACAACCACTGTACCACTGACAACAACCACAGGATTGACGACGACAATCAGTGAACCCACAACGACAACAACTGAACCGACAACAACAACCGCTAAACCGATGACGACAACCACTGTCCCGACCACGACAACCACTGAACCAACCTTGACAACCGGTCAACTGACAATGATAACCAGTGAACCCACAACGACGACCACTGAACCGACGACAACCACTGAACCGACAACAATGACCGATGAAGTTGCGACGACAACCACTGAACCGATGACGACAACCACAGAACAGATGACAACTACTGCTGAACAGACAACAACCACTCAACTGATGACGACAACCGCTCCACCCATGACTATAACGGCTGGACAAGCAACGATAACCGCTGAGCGAATGACGAGAATTGAACTGGCGACGACAACAACTGAACAGACAACAACCACGAAACCGACGAAGACAACCGCTGAACCGATGACAACTACCAAACCGATGATGACAACCGCTGAACAGGCAACAACCACTGAACTGACAACAACAACCGCTGAGCAAACGACAACTGCTCAGCCAACAATGACAACCGCTCAACTGATGACAACAACCACTGAACTGACGAGGACAACCAGTCCTGAACAAGTGATGTCATCCCCTGAGCTAACAACCTCTGACCCGTCGACGCCAACTGCTGAACAACTGACTACAACCGCAGAACCAACGACTACAATCGCTGAACCAATGACGACAGATGGTGAGTGTTGCTCTCCATGATTAAGAAGAGAGAAGTTAAGTAACAGCTTTTGCCTGATGTAATTCAGGATGGGCATCGGCACTCAATGACACGTAGGTAGAAAAATGGTTTGAAAGATGGTTGACGGTGCCAACGTCATTCAAAGGAGGACATAGATGAACTCACTGATTGTCTGTCTTTTTATTCCAGATGGATTGCTTCAGTGTGCATCCTGCTCCGATCCTCAGTGTTTCAAAGAAGTAACAGTGAACTGTACCTCCAGAGAATTTTGCATAACTGCTTTTGTTTCAGGTTGTCAATTCACATCTCGTTTTCTTACATTCTGAAATACCTGCAGTGTGAAGTTCAGTATTAAGCATTGTTTTGTTTTATAGACATCTGGACAACTGCATATCCACCAGTGCGAACTTTTAAGGGTTGTGCAGCAGACTCATTGTGTCAACTTGAAGGCTTCAACAAATACTCTTCACGTATTTTTACTTCTGTTTTTTGCTGCAATTCAGACAACTGCAACTCTAACACTGGTAAGGACATATTTCTAAACACACTAATTAAATTGTTACACATCACAGTATTCTTCCAATGAAATTGATCAATCTTTGTGTTTCAGAACGTCCTGTGGTTCCACCCATTGGTGATGGAAGGTGTTTTTTCTCAAGGTTCTCGAGGTTGGTGTCTCTCAGAGTTGGAAAAAGCTGCACGACAACAACCACTGAACCGATGACGACAACCACTGTACCGACCACGACCGCTATACCGACGACGACAACCGCTCAACTGATGACAACTACCAAACCGATGATGACAACCGCTGAACAGGCAACAACCACTGAACTAACAACAACAACCACTGAGCAAACGACAACTGCTCAGCCAACAATGACAACCGCTGAACCAACTACGACAACGACCGTACCGACCACTACAACTGCTAAACCAACGATGACAACCACTGAAAAGACAACGACCACTGAAGTGACAACAACAACCACTGAACTCACAACGACAACTGCTCAACTGACGATGACAACCGCTCAACTGATGACAACAACCACTGAACTGACGAGGACAACCAGTCCTGAACAAGTGATGTCATCCCCTGAGCTAACAACCTCTGACCCGTCGACGCCAACTGCTGAACAACTGACTACAACCGCAGAACCAACGACTACAATCGCTGAACCAATGACGACAGATGGTGAGTGTTGCTCTCCATGATTAAGAAGAGAGAAGTTAAGTAACAGCTTTTGCCTGATGTAATTCAGGATGGGCATCGGCACTCAATGACACGTAGGTAGAAAAATGGTTTGAAAGATGGTTGACGGTGCCAACGTCATTCAAAGGAGGACATAGATGAGCTCACTGATTGTCTGTCTTCTTATTCCAGATGGATTGCTTCAGTGTGCATCCTGCTCCGATCCTCAGTGTTTCAAAGAAGTATCAGTGAACTGTACCTCCAGAGAATTTTGCATAACTGCTTTTGTTTCAGGTTGTCAATTCACATCTCGTTTTCTTATATTCTGAAATACCTGCAGTGTGAAGTTCAGTGTTAAGCATTGTTTTGTTTTATAGACATCTGGACAACTGCATATCCACCAGTGCGAACTTTTAAGGGTTGTGCAGCAGACTCATTGTGTCAACTTGAAGGCTTCAACAAATACTCTTCACGTATTTTTACTTCTGTTTTTTGCTGCAATTCAGACAACTGCAACTCTAACACTGGTAAGGACATATTTCTAAACACACTAATTAAATTGTTACACATCACAGTATTCTTCCAATGAAATTGATCAATCTTTGTGTTTCAGAACTTCCTGTGGTTCCACCCATTGGTGATGGAAGGTGTTTTTTCTCAAGGTTCTCGAGGTTGGCGTCTCTCAGAGTTGGAAAAAGCTGCTGATTAGTCATTTTCGCCGTGAAATTAAGAAGATGGTTCGAGTGTGTTCATTTTCGCGGCAGCGGACTCTTGAATGGGCCCGATGGTGAAAAGCGCTGTGGGGGCTTCCGATTGGTCTCCATCATCACTCCCGGGGGTAAATTATTCTCCTTCAAGGGATATATGTATATATTCCATTGTTTCACCTTTTGCTTGTTCTTTGGTACTTAAACATCTGCAGATTTCATGAGATTATGGAAGAGAACGCACTGATCACAAGCGTGCGGCTGCGATACTCGACAAGCTTCCTTCATCTGTGTGGCAGGCAGGCAGCAACAAAGCTCCTTACGTGCCTGCTTTGCTTGCTTGCTTTCTTGTATGCCCGGGCGCGAAACTTTCCTTGTGCAAACGTACTGTGATGGCCGAGGACAGCGTCTAACAGACGCGCAGGGCAGTACATTGTAATGGCAAACTATTTTACTCCATCAAAACCATTTTGCATGGAGCATTCTTTTGCAGGACACAACAGTTGCAGCCAGTAGACCACTCGCTCATTGTAATCAAAATATATTATTTGCTTTTGTTTTTTGTAATTGTTCGACTCCCTGACCCTGAAACTCCTTTCCCATCTTTTCTGTCTCTCGTTTCTCCTTTGCTCCCACACTCAGGGCACCTGCACCTGCAGGAATCCCCTATTTTTCACACATCTCCTGTTTTCCACTTTCACTGTTTTCACTCTTTTCCCTCCTCCTATTTTTCAGTACAAGAAGTGGTTGCTCATTTTGGGGGCGCGCACTCATCTCTCAACTATCGAGCTGTGTAGATGACCTGCGTCATTTTATGCTTATTCTGCTTTGAATAAAAAACCGCAAACAACATCGATCTCTGGATTCACTCACAATAAAAAATTCCATAACAACATTCACTGTCCTCACGGGGGACTTGAATCAATGAATATTCAAAGTCAGGCGTATCTATCAGATCACACAAAGCGCTGTGAGGGCTGTATGCTCATGACTGATTTACATGTGCACTGTGCTCTACTTTGTTGCATTCAAAAGGCGCCATATCCGTCACGCCACACAGCAGATTGTGAAATGTCAGCCCTTTAATAAAATGTCAACAGTATTTGTTCAATTTAAAAAACAAACTTTTTTCCAGGTTTGTGTGCAAAACAGCTGGAACTACACTTTTGAACAAACATTAAAAGAGAAACATTCAAATAGATTGGTTAAAAAAAATGTCATCAGTTGATAGTCGACCCGAACACAATGTTTAAAATGTGTTTGCATTAAAAAATGCCAAGGTTGGCAAGAGTTAATACAACGACTTGCATGTTTACACACTTACAGAGAATTAAAAAACAATTGCCTTTAAAGTGACCACAGTGAGAATTCATAACAGCGCTAAAAAAAGCACAAAATATACAACAGAAATCATAAAAATAGCTTTAAATTCAAAAGGCTCTGTGCGGGAATCTGTTTTAAAAATGTGCAGAAAACAAAGCGATCATAAAAACATCAGTTCCATTGACTTGTGTAGCTGAAAAAAAAATCACATCACCCAAACCATCCAATAAAACGCTCCCTTGAAGAGCTGACTCAGCAATCTCTATACAAACTGATTAAAAAGTGTGGTCAGAATGAGCTGATTCCTTCTCATGGACACTTAGCAGGAAAAACACATCTGTGACATAGGAATTAAAGCAGAAGACCAGAATTTGTTCAAGTCTGTTTTGCAGTTCACGATCTTAACACTAGATGAGCTCCAACTAGATGAGAACATTGTCCTTCCTCCCGAAAATGTCCATCAGCATTGCATCGGTAATCTGCAAACACAACGCAGTAACATGAAAAAGTTAAATAGCTATAGTTCAGGTGACGATTGCAAACATCAGCCAGCACCAGTCTTTAGCGTGCTGTTCCTGATCATGAGGCTCCGACTGAAATGCCCTGAAATGAATGTTTCAATAGCTGCAACACAAGTATCGCAGGTGTGTGCTACCTCTAAGGGGTCCAAGCTGCTGGCGGGATACACTGAAAATTCAGGGTCATCAAAGGTGCTCTGGTCGCACCACATCTTCCCCTGCTCATCAAACAGGAAGCACCTCAAATCTTCAAAGTCCTGCCCGCTGTTGGGATCTGTGCCCGTTTCGGGGGTGTTAGCGGACACCGTGGGCATTTGCTGCTGGAGTAGGAACTCCCATTCATCAGTGATGGAGCTGAAGTCTGGGTGGACCAGCATGCTCTCGCCTTGGATCTGAAGGTCAGAGGTCAATATGCTGTTTGTCAGGTCTTTGGTTTGGCTGCTTCAAATCTAACCACACCCTTGGAATTCCCATATACCGATCAGGCGTAACACAGCGATCACTTGCGTAGGACCCCTTTTGCTGCCAAAACAGCCCTGACCTGTCGGGTTCAAACCTCTGAGGGTCTGCTGTGGGATTTGGCACTAAGAACCATCCTGCTGGGAGGGGCTGCTGCCATCAGGGAACACTGTTCCCATCAAAGGGTGCGTTAGCTCTACAACACTGTTCAGGTCAGTGGTGCGTGTCAAAGTACCATCTGCTTGGACAAGGATGGACCAAAGGTTTCCTCAGGAGACCTTTGCTCAAACGTCCCACTGCCCCATTGGCCTGCCTTCTTCCCACCGTGCATCCAAGTGTCATGTGTTCCCCAAGTGAGTCATGCACTTTTCTCTGTCTATTTTAACTCTTTTTTATTATCAGAACCAGTCTGAGCAATGGAATTGCCAGACACCATTTCAATCAATGTGTTGGGCTTCTTTTGTGTGAGGTTAAGGAACACAGCATGCATGGGGAGATGTGCTTCTGAATACAGGTGCAACTAAATAAATTGGAGTTTGACCATAGGTTGATTTCATTTGGTTCATTCAGTTCAAAGAGGGAAACTTCATGCATAGTATCAATGAATTCCACGCAGTGGGATGTAATTCTGGGATTTTTTGCAAAGTGCCGGTGATGAGTGGCTTCTGAAAACAAAAAACAAAATGCCAGTGTCTCAGAAAGTTAGAAAGCAGTGTTTTAGGCACACAGGGTGTTTCCGAGCACATTGATGTGAAGTAAAGTGGGATGAAATGGTGCACAGGCCAGAAGGATCCTGTGACTAAGAGAGTGAGGCAGAGTCCTTTCAAGAAAACTGGGGAGCATCAAAGATGGAGTTTATTTTCTAAGGGCCACCACATGGACACATCCCTTGTGCAGCATTGGAGGCTGTGGCGAGAAAGGACTTGGAGTGATGCTCAGTGGACCAAGGATCTCTTCAAGTGGCAGAACATTTTTTTTGCATTTCATCTGGAAATTAAGGTCCCAGAGTCTGGAGGAGGGAGTGGAGCTGAAGACGAACGCCGGAACTGAAACTTCCATCACTCCTCAGCAGTGCAGCAGATGTTGTTCCCACGCCACGCCACACCCATGTCTTAATCCATGCAAAAGGAGGCCTGAGCAAGTACTGAGTGCATACTGTGTACTGTAATGTTGAAATCCCCTTTTTGGAAATTGGTCTTGTTTCAAATTCTAATTTACAGAGATACTGGATTTTACTTTTTTTGTCCATAAAAGCAATAATCATCTACATTTAAGAAAACGAATGCCACAAATTTGTCCCACCGGTTAAGATAAATGTCTAACTTTTCTTTTTAGACACAATTAGTTTGAATGATATTGTAATTTATCAAGGTGCACCTGCAGTCAGAGAGAGTGCGTCACAGTGTGTGTGTGGGTGTTCAAAGACATCTCTGCTGCTTTATGTCTGTTTCACACCTCAGTGCTGCTGTTGGACAGAGAGCTGGCGCTGCCGATGTTCCTGTCCTCTGACTTTGGAGTCGTCCAGCTTGAACAACCCGCATCCTGGAGCACAAACACATCAATGTTTTTTTTTTATTACAGGTGTTGAATTACAACCCCCAAAAAACAGGAGAAATTCAGCACGTTTACACGTGTGTGTGAGAAGATTGAATTAATGGCTCAGCTTGATGGAAACTGGACTTTTTTGATGGGTGTGAACAGTTTAGGCTGACAGAAACAGAAACGAAATTCATCCAATCTATGGAGGCGGAGTCAAACACGATTGGTCAGATGTTTGATTTTGTCTCCAGCATGTTTTCTGGACTCGATCGTCGACTCCTGCGTGTAACTGCGCTGTGTGTGTGGGGAATTCTGTTTTGAGGCATCCATCTTAGGATCAACATGGACCAGCCCACAACACACCATCCCCACTTTACCTCATCTGGTGTGTGGCTGAGCCTCAGAGGCGATGGCGTTCGAGGTGGCCTCTCCAGCAGCTTCCTGATCAAGTCGCTCCGTTCAGGAGGCGTTCTGAACACAACAAAGCACTTTGAGATTGGAACTTGATGCTGCTTTCAGTGTCATTTCTTTCGCATATCTTGTTTCGTTGACTCGAGCAGCTTTGATATCTCGAGCAGGAAAGCGCATACTGGACGTCACAGCAGGGCATGGATGTCCCAGTTGGATGCTGCAGCCCCGGAGCGTCAGGATCAGGCCAGTTCAGGAACTGATGGCAGGGCAACATCACAGACAGGTGCGTCACAAGTGTACTTCAGGCTCCATCCCAGACGTGTGGTGTGCTGTCTTTACCTTAGATGGAGAGAGGCACAGCTTTTTCATCTCCTTGTCGTTGTTCAGGGGGAAGCGGAAGTTCATCGAGCTGTCAGTTTTCCCCTCCATACCTCGATTCTGCACACAACCACATGCACATTTTTGCCTGACCCGCTCTCACTGTAAAGGAATCAAAGCAGATGAAAAAACTACAACACCAGCTTTCTTACGTGGCCACCGCCCTCTAAATCCTGGCTTGGGCAGAGCATGGCCGAGATGTCCATGGCCAAGCTTCCCCTCCTGGGCTCGTCATCTCTACACACATCCTGCTTTTGTGTCAGAGACCAAATTACATTTTAGAGTCATGACAGTAGAGATCACCTGTATCACTGAAATGCCATCCTCCAGCCTTGCGACCATTAGTCTACTGATTCTGTGGCAAACTCGGACCAAACCAAAAAGATTCTTCAACAAGAAACCACTTCAGCATTAAAGCTTTGAAGCAACCAGAAGAGAGAGGAAGTCTGGGTAATTCTATGATTCGATAGCTCCCATGCTGCCCACAGGGTGCAAAGGGAACTGTTGAATTGTGCACCTTGTGGTTTACATGCCAGGTCAATCTGACAACGGTAATCGGTTCAATGATCAATTTAATGAATCTCGAAATGGATCAGATTTTTAAACTTTATTCACAAAGGCTGATTTAATTTTACTTTGTGCGAAACCCTAAAATAAGAGTTTAACC
>JAUESF010050916.1:0-16488 GCA_032274765.1 Malacoctenus tetranemus | reverse complement strand
TGTGTGTGTGTGTGTGTGTGTGTGTGTGTGTGTGTGTGTGTGTGTGTGTGTGTGTGTGGGTGTGTGTGTGTGTGTGTACATGGTAAAGGACTGAAAGGAAATTATTCAAAAAATTGAAAAGGAAATGGTGAAAGTCAACTGTGCTTGACGCGTCACTCTGTCACTCAGTCACAGTCTGTGCATGTGCCCCTCATTAAAGCAGCAGGGGTCCATCAGACGCAGGCCCACTGGTACAGTTTGCTGTATTTGGCCTCTGGATGCAACAGCATGGCAGCAGATGTGCCCTCAGACAGTGTGCTGGAGGGTTTTCCCCCTCAAAAGAAGACAATCTCAGGCCTGGTTGTATTTTGGATGATGCAAGGATGCCAGAGGGAAACAAGAGACAGCCACTCTGTCTGCAGAGAGGTCTCCACAAAGGGAGCCAACACATTCCTGTAAACACCTGCGGGACAGATTTGGTTTTTTTTTTTTCAAATTCACATTATTTTTGCTCAACAAAACTTGGCAGAAATGATTTCTGGGTGTGTATGATTACTTTCTGAACATGCTGCAACAATACTGTGTTAATCCTGTGATAATTTTGGTCACAATAATCAAGATAAGATGTTTTCATGCCAACTCTGATTTCAGTCTTCTCAAATGCTGGCTTGGACGCCTGAGTGGACAGAACAACCCTGTTCTCCTGTGAGGCAGTTTGAGAACAGATGACGGACAACACATGCGATGCACCGTACCTCCTGCCTGGACAGCGGCCTGAAGCAGGCTTGGTAGCGGCTCAGCTCGATGTTCAGTCTGTGAACGGTCATTTTCAGGGCGTCGTTCTCATCCACCAGCTCTTGAGCCTGCTGCCTCAGTGGCTGCAGGTCTGTCTGGCTGCCTGTCAGCACAGGGGAGGTTAGATGGACCGTCTCAGAATCATGCTGCTCTCATAAAACACTCAGCAGAATAATTCACATCACCAAGCCTGATGAAAGAATCAGCTCATCAAACTGAAAGCTCGTCTTAAAGTGAAAAGAAAAGAGCGCCCTCTAGTGTGAGATTGGACCACATGTTCTATATCAATTTGATATTGGTTCTACAATAAGTTTTTTGGCCTACCTAAATTTGTAGTGACCAAGCTGGCACACAAAGAACAATTAAAGTGAAAAAAGAAACAGTGAAATAATAGATATACGTTTTGTCTATACCTTAAAGAAAATCACATACACAGTTGAATGAAAAGAACTGATTAAAAAAATCACTTTATATTTTTGTGGTTTGGCTAGAACAAGAAATAACAGGAAGAAGTGGGCGTGACCTTTGCTGTGAGACACAGTTGAGTTAAGGCAACGGCTTTAATGTTTAATCGCTTTCTTAAGAATAAATTTCTGTTTTTAAAGTTACATTGCTCAACGCATGACCCTGTGTTGCAGTGTCTCATGGTTTGTTTTAGAATCTAACTCAGGACTTTCACTGTGAACCCTGCTGTAGCACAGTTCATTGGCGCAGACAGTTTAGGCTCCAACACCACATCTGTTGGAAGCAGTTCAATAATACTGCGATACCAAAATCCATCGTGTTGCTGCTTGAAACCTTCATAATTGAAGCAAAGAAAAATGCCTCCTCCCCAAAAAAGGAAACATCTAGGCTCCACCTACAGTTTGTGCTTGAACCACTCACTGGAGGTTTGGGGGGGGGCACTTTTTTTTGTCTTTCAGTCCAATTATAGAGTGAAATTTAGCATTGCGCCCTGAGCTGTTGATTCACTCTCCACATTCATTCCTTCACTCTGCCCTTTCCTCCAGAACCACCCAGTCATTCCCAGCATGCTCCCAAACAGCTGCTCCTCTCTACCTAAGGAGGACCTCAGATTTGTAGAGGCTTGGCCATTCTGCATCTCCTGTTCCAGGCACTGCTGTCGCTCCTCCAGTCGCCTTTGCTCATCTCCCAACCTGGAGTTCTTCTTACTGCTGCAGCGTGCTGGCCTCTGGACTCTATGGTGTTTCCTGCCGTCATCTAAAGACAGGTGGGCGAGGCTTTCATGGTTCTTTGCTGGACTTGGCTGGTCAGACGTCATGCCGGTTGTGGCTGAAACAGAAATGACAGTCAAACAGATTAAGGGCTACTGATAGACTGTTATTCAGACCCTTTGTAAACTGAGCACTCGTGAAAAAAATCATTCCAATGGAAATTTCCTCATCCTAAATTATTTATTGAAACAAAACTCAGCTAAAATGGTGGGTAAACCACAACAAAAAATGCCAACATCACATTAAGTTGTCATGTAGCATGTTGGTCATATCCATATCAACTGGTATCTGGTAATATCAAGAGCAATAGTCTGTGAGCCCATGAGCTCCCAGTGATTTTCATACACCACCCTAACCCATTCACCCGCTTGGTACTGGCTGAAGAGCTCGGACCTCACAGCTTCTTCTCTTGTTGCTATTCACTCACCTTTGACAACTGCTGAAAAGAAATGTCAGCTACTCTCAAACAAAATGCGTGAAAAGTTATTGGCTGCAGGACTTCAAATTTTTGAAGCAAGACTGTGTCGGACTTCAAGAACACCTATGTGTGAAATGCAAGGCCTGCTGCTGTCAGCTTAGCTCGTTTAATCAAGCTGAACCTCAACTTTTTTTGGCTTTTCTGTATCTTTTCCAAAGTCCACGACAGGAGATGTAGACAGCTGTTTGATTTGTTCAGCTCTAATTATGGCAGGTGTTTATTTTGTGAGACACGCCGTACCTACTTTTGGACAAGAAAGAGGGGGGACGTCAGAAGCTGTGTTGTAAAGACGTGCAACAGTTTAAGGCTCTAATATTGCCATTCAGATGCCTGAAAGTCAGCATCATTGATCAGCACTCCCAACATAAAGGACGTCTTCCATGGAGTGAAATCTGCAGTCTGACCACGAGATGGTGCAAGTGAACACATAGTGGAACATTAAAAAAAAAAAAAAAAAACTGTCAATGGAAAGGCCACAACCAAGGCAAGCAATGTGTTCACAAACAACTGCTGCCTTCTACAGTCATGGGAGACGTTTTAGGTACACAGATGAATCAAAGCTACAGAAATATGTACGTTTATTACAATAGCAAAGGTGCTTTCTGAAAGATCCTGTACTTTACAGACTATGTGGGCACAGAAATAAACACTATGATTATGAAGCAGTTCTATGACACTGGAAATGAACTAAAGGAACATGATGTGGAAATGTTGGTGTTTGGAATGAAATGCATGATTTGATGCTCCATCTTGAATAGAAGTAACCCACAACTTCATCTTTGACGGAGGAGCAACCCCACAAACTCCCTTCTATTTCCTGCAAGTGTTGTCAGTTATGTCTGAACATCCAGCACTGATCATGTCAGTAATGCTCCTCAGTTGCAGTGACTCAATACCTGGTGAAGGACATCTTCTGCCAGACATGGGATTTGGCCTGGTCAAACTGGGCTGAAAGACACAAGCCAAACGGATGCTTCAGCACCAGACCAAAACAAAGACCTTTCAAGTTCGACACAAAAAGTTTTGAAGCTGTGTTGGACCTTGAAGAGAATCCCCTGGGGCCCAGCAGAGCCTGTTATCTGAGTGGTGGAGGGCAGAGGATCTCACTATTCGAAAGCTAACAGCGCACGAGGACTTCCAAGCTGTTCAGAATCCTAGCCTTACTTTCTGATGATCAGAGGGATGGCCACTCACCTCAGACAACAAGTGTACTGAGTCAAACTACCAGACATCCCGGCTTCCTGGCTGTGTACAGCATGTTTCCATGATTGGGAACAAACACGGATCAACCGTACTGGAAGAGATCACATGGTTTGAGCGAGCAATGACGTTTGGGTCAATGTCACGCCAACCCTTTGACCCTGCTATAGAATTTCTATCAGTTCCAAGATTGTGAACTACATCACGTATGTGTTTTACACTGGAAAAGATCACCACTGGCTTGCATCAGCTGAAGTCGGGGCCTCTCATTGAGACGGGGGAGAGGATCGACAGAGCCACTTTCACCACTGGTGAAGCCGTTCTTCCATCATGGCCTCTTTTAAAGAGGGGGCATTAAGAAGATTGAATACAGTGAAGCAAAATCAATAGGTGTAAACCTGGAACCCCCACCAATGTGCATGTTGAATGTCAAAAGGACTGGTTATGAACTGCAGTCTGAAGCGTTCACAAGAAAATGTCTGTGGACACAGTGGTGTCTTGGTATGTGGAGGAGGGTAAAGGACAAGTGATGAGTGAAACAAACCAAAAGCAGAACAACGAAAGTAATACTGAGGATGGAATGGAATAGTTCCTCTTCAACACGCATGCATCCAACATTCAAGTACGAAAACTTGGAACCAACATATTAAAAGCTGCATTTTTCCTGTCTGTCCTCACCGTCCGTCTCACCGACGGGTCGAAGGCAGGATCTACACTGGGAAATCTCTCCTGTGTCTCCAGAACATGGTCGATATGCTCCTCATCCTCATCCTCATCTTCCTCTTCCTCTTCCTTCTCTTCAAATTCCAGCTTGTCCTTGGTGTGGTCAGGGGGGGACGGGCAGGGCATGCTGGCCAAACACTCATCTGACCACCCGTCTCTAAGAGAGCATGATGGACAGTTGTAGCAGAGGGTCATGGAAACACTTGTTTTGACTGTACTGTCAATAGCTTCACAATACAAGAGTACAAATTGTTTTCTACAGTTAGCATCACCATTTTACCAGAGGACAGAGTTAAAGTCATACTTTGAGACGAGTCTAATTAACCATTTATTCTACATCTGAGAGCAAAACATTCAGTAAAAGAAAGTTTGGCCTATTTGAAGACAGCTACTCTCCAGAACCCAAACTTTGATAAGAGAGCGGATGCATAAAGGAGGAGCATGATGGGATAAAGGAGTGAATGTATGGGCGGAGGGTGACAGAGGGTGGATCACTACCTGTCATGAAGCGTGCTAATGTTGGGCTCATCTGTGCAGGAGTTTGACCGGTCGCTGTCAGAAGAAGACCTGGGCCGAGCTGGAGGGAGAGCCCAGGTCTGTCCAGTGAGCGAGGAGGACAAAATAGCTGCTGCTAAGGCTGATCTGGGAATGAAATACAGTCCTTTAGTACTGACAGAGAGGTGCAGCATATGTAGGGAGAAGATACATCATCCATCCATCCATCTGAAGCCACAGCACTATTTGTTTTAATCATGTTTTCACATAAAGGACGGATGCTTTTACATTTCTCTGATGCATCTGGGGAAAAGTCTGATAAATCCCACAGTGACTTTTCTTTACCTTTTGTTTGACTCCCACCTGCTCAACTAGGAGCGTCCTTATCCTCTGACACTCCTGTTGCTGGTCCGACTTGTTTTTACAACACTTGGTCAGACAGAACACAAAGAGGCTCTCATGACACTGTTTGATGTTGCACACTTGGGTTCACCTGACTTTCTGACAGAGGGTGATGAAAGGGAGAAGGAGTGAACAAAGATGGAGGCCAGAGACACGGACTAACCAAAGGATGAGCCACCACTGCAAAGCACATACATGTAAATCATGCAGCACTGAAAGTTTCCAACATGACAGATTTAAATTCTACAAAACAGCAAACAGTCACGTTCTCTGAGATTATTTTACAAGAGGTTTTGTTCAACAGCCGAGAAACATCCTGTGCAATTTAGAAAACAGCATGGCACTGCATTTCAGGTCGAAGGTGGCCAAAGGAGAGCATTGGTTACCTGGGTCTCTCAGGGGAGGGATCATGGCTGCGTGGTGGTGGGGTACGAGGCACAGCCGGTTTGGGAGCAATGGAAGCAGCAGGGATCAAACCAAAGGCAATACGATTCTACACAACACACAGAGGGAGGTCACAGTGACATGTTGGCATCTAGCACAGAGCTAAAGTTATTCCATAACACTGGAGGTGAGAAGGTTTTAGGTCCACTTCAGGAATAAAGACCAGAGGTGATGAGAAACAAAAAGGCTGCACAGTGACCAAAGCAGAGTGACTTCAGCTGGAGACAGGAGGCCAGATACGTCACAAACCAGCAAGAAGAGCTTGAATATGGAAAGAAACAACGCGCAGTGCTGCCCACAGACTGGGAACACACCACAGGGTCACCACCAGAGTGTTCCAGCAGAGCTGGAGAGAAAAAGCTACATCTCAAGATTCTTTACTGCCAACTTTGGATGAAAAGTGGCACTGAAATATCTGCTTTGAGGCTTCTTTCACATTAGATGTTCATTTGTTTCTCTGCAACAGGGTGGGGGAAGTGGTGTAGTGCGTTAGATCCAAGCAAAGCAGGTCTGCAGTGAGACAACAGCTGGTCACAAAACATCCACCCAGTGGGCTGTCTGTCTGTCTGTCTGTCCGTCCCTCACACACACAGTTAGTGTCTGTGCTCCTGGCAGCTCGTCCCTCTGGTTACCTTCAGTAGCTCCCTGCTGGACATGTTACTGCGGTGTGCAGCTTCAAACGGACGGAAACAAACCTTCTACCATGGAACGACTCCCTACGGAAGCTCCTGACTTCCACAACAAAAGTCAACTGAAAAACTAGTTTATCATGCGTGAACTCCGCCAGCTCCTCTGAACTGACTGGAAGGTGGAAGCTAACTCACAAAGCTCCTGTCCTTCTCTCGCCCCAGACTGAACTTCATCATCATGGAGCTTGACCCTTCGGTCCACTCGCCCCGCTCGCTGGCAGAATGACGCAGTCTCCCACCAACCAGGAAGCCACTTCGTCCCGACGAGCTGAGCAAACGTTCAACTGTCAGCGAACACCTTCGTCTTCTGTCCCCTCGCAGGAATCTTGAGGCAAAGCGAGCGCATATCCCTCAGCGGTCCGAGCTGACTCGGTATCCAGACGCTTTTACCAGAAGAAGGCATCTCGGTACAAAGCCGGCGCTGATTGGCTACAAGCGGAGCCCGCAGCCAATCACAGGCTGTTTTGCGGCACATGGCAACGGTGTCCTTAACCTGGCACCTGGCCAACAGGAGGCGCGCTTTTTCTTAATGGAGAGGTCAATAGAGTCCTGGTCCAGGTGCACGATTGGTCAGGTTTCATGGTTGCTGGCTAGTTGCTGGTCAAGTGATGTCCTCGCATCATGTTCCGAGTTATGTTTTTGTGGACTATTCCAAAAAGCCTCAAAATGGTTCAAACTGTTTGTTTTTAATTTGTTTATTTTGTCAGAAAATTCAGTTGCAAATGTGCACTGTCAACATGTTGAGTGTATGTTTGTAGCTACTTTTCTATGGAGCAAATCTGGGAACACAGTTCAGGGGGCTGCAACCCTGACAATCCAAAGAGGCATGTTTGGCTTCCGCTCCAGAATCCTGCACCGGGTCTGGGACGGGGATGGGACGGGAGAGTCCAAAGGGCTGCCACCATCTTCCACGTGTCACTTCTAAAACAATCAAGTTATTTAGGTATTAGAGAAATAAGAGGATAAAATGTACAGCAGTCCTTCTGTGATGTTCCTGAAGTGATCAAACATTAGAGTGTTTTCCTGATGGATCCCTTTTCTCCTCGATGGATTCTATAACACATTGCGGCTCATAACCGATGAACGTCGCTCCAGTCTGGACAGCAAGTCAGCCTACTGTTACACATGTCAGATTCCCTTTAAGAGATGAAACGTTCAAAAGCATTAAACATAGCAAACGAGTGGTTTTACAGTGATATGGGAGAAGAACACAGAGGGTTGATGATTCATGACTGAAGTCTTTTATTGGAAGAGCTGCCTCATTCAGGTGTGTTGTTTACTCACTGGCACCTTAACTGTGGCAATATACTGTTCAATATTCAGACAACATGACCCAAAGTGATCACTTTAAATACGGGTTACGGGTCGGGCTTCGGGTCACATCGGGTTGTGGTACTCATCGGGATGAAGCGTTCGGGTGCGGGTGTGTACGTCGTCGGGGCGGGGCGGGGCTTGAAAATTGGACCCATGCAGGAGCCTGCTCAAACCCAATGTCCTGAGCTAGAAAACAGGTCGAATGTTCCAAATGACAAATGAATCACGCAGCCTCAAACAATTCTATGGTTTGGTTTGATACCGTTGATGTTTCAGTTGCATTTGGGAAACTTTCAGCTTTCACTGCTGGCAGAGGGGGAGCATGGCTACACTGGATTTCACTACATTCCACAACACCACCCACAACCTAAAGACATAGGTCACGTTGTGCCTCTCATTTGATGCTGGGTGGAAATGAGGGAGGGCATGTTTCTTTGTCCACCGATGGAGAACGAGTGATCTGTTGATGGTCAACACACATGCTGGGTGGACCAGGTCAGCAGCCATAGCGAGCAGAAGTCGCACGACAGACCCTTCCTGATATAACCTCCGCACTCCTCATCCATCCATCCATCCATCCACCCATCCATCCATGCGATGGGCCATACGAGGCCAGACTCACCCTGAACAATGACGTTGACTCTGTGTGTGGTGGCTTTTGATGGATTGCCCTCAATCTTTATTCCAGTTGGTTCCAGGTTGTACAGTTGGAAATCAGAGGTCCACAAACCCACAGAGGTGAGGAGACATTTCTCTGACCCTACACCTTTATTGAGATTTAAGTTTACACGTTTGACACAAAGACAAACTAGCGCTGGATACACAGAAATGGACAAAGGCAACAAATACCCAGTAGAATAACTCTGTGGATACACCGCTCGGTATTTAGAATCCCTATGAACCAAAACAAAAAGTGTGTCACAAGTTCATCATCAGCTTCGAAAAAAAATCCTTCAATAACAACATTTTGCTCAATATATTGTGACAATGGTTGATCCTGAATGGCACCAAGGATAAAAGTTCAGGTAAAAAAAACTGGAAGTGTTGCACCTTCACAGTGTTGCCCTTTCAGAATCATCAAATATATCATATTTTGTACACAGACGAAGGTTGCCTTCAAAAGATTTAAAGGAGTACGGCTGGTAAAATACAATCCATCATAACAACTGGAAAATCCAACAGGCAAAACTTCACAACTTGACAACTGACGTTTAAGTCCTACAACTGGATGTCATATGGATAGAAAGCTTTGATTTTTTTTTGCATTACATAAATAATTTGATTATCAAATATGTATAAGAATCTACTCTGTAGATAAAGTGACATTCCAACACTGCAGTGTCAGTAAGAGGTGGGAAGAGAAACCTTGTGGTGGGCTTTGATCAAAGTCACTGCTGAGTGTCCGGCCAGTTGAACCCGATAAACAATCAGCCGTCTGTCTTTCCAGAGTCGAAATAACTTAACAGGTGGAATTTAGCGGGGGGGGGGGGTCCTTCATAGAATGCTCAGTTTGGAAATGCTGAAGTCTCCTTGTCTTTTCTAAGGCCATCATCTGGCAGCAAATAACCTGGGAGCAAGATAGTGATCATGGCGTCTAATTGTAAGCTTAAGCAAGTTCAACACCTTCAAAACAAACTTCTATGAAAGCGATCTGATCTGATGAGAAGTGAACACTCAGTCCGTGAAGACAGTGGCAAAGACGATATAAGCATAGGGGAGGTCAAACATGTCACTGGTGGGCAACAATTGACCTGTCAGGTGGTCCAATGTGGTGCACAGGATCACTATACAAAATAAAATACAATTTAGACAAAACAAACAAAAAGAAACGAACCGGAATGTACTTGTAATGTACTTGTAATGTACTTGTAATGTACCTGTAATGTACCTGTAATTCCAGATTTGTCATCTGAAGGGCAATGTGGGAGTTGCAATATGTAATAACACAATTAGGTTTTCTGCTTCTTCACTTCAACTCAAGAAAAAACGTTTTATTTTCGAGTACTTGTGTTATTTCATTTACATGCTACATGTCCAGTCCTTCTGATATTGAGCCGTGCTGTTGGTGGTAACCTAAATAAAACTGCACGATTAGGCTTGTTTTGTTTGTTTGTTTGTTTTTAACAGTGAATCCTAAAAAGCTCGTCAGCTCCAGAATATGATGCAGAAAACCCCCTGAGAATAAAAGTTACATGTTCCCTTTGGCCAAATCCAGATTCAGATTGTACCAAATCTTCGAATAGCAACTAAGAATGACGGTGGAACAGTTCTGCATCTGGGACGCGCATCACCATAAGTCATGGCGACCACATCAAAGGCTAAAACACCAATATTAGCATTCATCCTGCATCCCAGTTGTGGCACTCGGCACTCTACAAAGGTTCAGCTGGGCACTTTTTCTTTTTTTTAGCAGCTCATAAAATTTTCTCTCTTCACGTATCAAAAAAAAAGAAAAACTTGTTGTACATGTTTTCCCTCAATACATTCCACAACCAGATGTATTAAATCAATGAGACTTCAGAAGTAACTGACTACCATATGTCTTAGCTTAAATTATACATTTCGACGATGGCAAAATTCTTCCTATAAACAGTAACAAACAGCCATTTTGGAGACAAGATAAACAGCATCACACTGTGCGCAGCTGTGACTGTTGACAATGAAACTTACAAGAGACCTCATACGTCATGACATCATCTGTGGATGTCACAAGCTTCATATGTGACCGTTTTCAGTGGAGACAGCAAAGAACGAAACACGGGGTTGCAGCAGTTCAAGCTTGGAAAGTATGGAAACAGCACAGGACTGCACGGCGCCACCCTCAGCCAATCTGCACGGCGCCACCCTCAGCCCAATCTGCACGGCGCCACCCTCAGCCAATCTGAACGGCGCCACCCTCAGCCAATCTGCACGTCGCCACCCTTAGCCAATCTGCACCCTCTTTGCAGCCGACAGTGAGTCGGCAGTGTGTTCAGTAGAGGCCGCCGTCATTGTGGGAGCTGGAGCTGGGGAAGGTGGGACAAGGCTTGCTCCAGGGCAGGGTGCCAGAGTGGTCCGCCGTGGGGAGACTGAGGGTGCTCGCGCTCTTCAGCTTGTTCTTTAGACCCCAGCTGAGGAAGGAGGACTTCTTGGCTACTTTACGGGACTTGGAGCTTTTGTCCTCGTCGTTGTGGGCCAGACAGATCATGGAGTAGGTCTTGGGCAGATTACCGGAGAAGGTGGCACTCTTTGTTGGCTGGGTAAAGAAAAGGACAGGTACATTCAGTGGGTTGAACTCGTGCAGGAGCTTTGTGCTTGACATCATGTTAGTTCACTTCTACGTTAGCAGTTAGTTCACATTCAACATTTACATTTTGGAACCAAGTAACTGTCATGAGAGAAACTTTGACCCTCACAAAGAGAGGATATAGTTACTTAGAGTACTTGTGACCTTTGGTTAGCAGTTTGTTAAACATGTTCACAGACAGTGAATAATCCTGTGATGCACATGTCCTGTGTGCCAGGAGCTCATGCATCCCCATGGAGTGTTGGTGGCTCTGCTCATCACATCACTCCGCTGCTTCTGATACGATGGCTTGTTGTTCATGTGGAGGTTTCAATCATCTTGGTTTTAATGCTACTTCTTTACATGGAGTCATTCTTATGTTCCCACCAACATGGAGCACCAACGCGCTGTTGTTCAGGGAGCTCTCGATGTTCATTAGACAGAAGGAGTTCTGGTCCTACCATGGGAGGGGCGCTGTCCAGCATGCTGACCACCTGCACATTGATGCCTCCCTCATCCAAATCCTTCAGGAGTCGCATCACCTCGCTCACGCTCATCCATTTGCAGTCCACGTCGCCAACGGCAACGATGTAGTCGCCCTCTTTTAAGCCTTCAGCCTAAAAGAGGATCAGAAAGAACAAGAGCTTTAATTAAACGAATCCCAGCTGCTGCAGTATTTCAGCCTCGTTGGCTTCATGCAATCCTCCAAATCTCGTCTCCATGCATGCCTGTGAACCTGAATCGTGCTCTTTGTCGGGCCCCTTATTGGACCGTCAGTCTGCTGAGGACAGCGGAGGTAACAACTACCCACGTCGTGAGTCATCGTTCCAGAACCTTCACATGGTCATTTTCATTATAAAGTACCTCCAGACAGCAGTTATGACGGTGGCTCAGGATTCTGGAGATAGACTGTGTTTATTTTTCATCACGATCAGGAGAACTTTAATACTCTGGCAGTGGCAATACGCTTACATTTCTGTATTTACCTCTTTTAAGTAGATTTTCACTGAATATGTTATTTAACAGCTGCTGTTTAACAAGTGCTGATTTTAATATTGTTTACACAACAAAGGGATGCTTTTGTTCATATGGGTGAATATTCCAATTAAAGTGACCTTTCCACTACTTTTGGATTCATGACTGGATTTTGCGTATAAAATGCAATTAACTGTGATTAATCAGGGAAATCATGCGATTAATTTGGATTAAAAATTGTAGTCATTGCCCAGCCCTATGTTTCACAGAGCACGTGTGTGAGCATGTGTCACATTCTGAGCTGATCGTCATTCGTACCTGCTGACCAACACATGAGGTTAATAAGTCATGATTGTGAACCGCTGTGTAGAACCGTACAGATGTATGTCAATGGCTGAACTCACAGCAGCTGGGCAAAGCGGGTCCAATGAGACCACCTGGACCGGCGATTCTCCCTTCAGGGTGAAGCCCAGGTCTCTGCCCTCTGGCCGGCAGCGGACCGTCTGCGGGGCGGTCCACCGCTGTTTGGCTGAGAACACTGACAGAGGGCCCTGTGTGGACACAGTGGGGGTCCTGCAGTGAGTAAGGCTGCACGCTGTTGAGACTCAAGACTCCAACATCCTGTTATGTCTGATTTAGACAGGTGCCAGGGGAATCCTGGTAAGCCCGGTGTGACGTGGGCCTTCATACGAGTCAGCTACAAAACAGGTAAAATGGATGAAGGCTTCACGCTGTCACACCCACATCAAAGGGAATGGAGCAAGTCAGACTGCATTTCTCAAACCAGGACCATCCGGGCTGCCAAGTTCAAAGCTTCGTTAGTTTCTATTTCTCTGTCCGTCGACTTACCTGATCATGGACACTGCTTGTTGTCTTATTTTTAAATTGTTATGTGTATATTCTACACATAAAGAACAATTTACATCAAAAAAGAGAATTCTTCTAAAAGTTTGATGAATGAATGAATGGTAATTGATCCTTTATACCAGAACAGACCAACCAGTGCAGGTCATGAATGAACAAACCATAACGTGCCTCTATGATTAAAAACAAGTGTACAAAGGACGCCTGGCTGGTTCACCGTGCACCCAGCAGAGGCCTCCTGACTCTGCAGCTCAGACTTTCTCCAGTTCACTCCAACAATCCATGTGCACTTTCTTCACGATTGTACTTTGTTGCTTTGTTTTGGATTATTCAGACTCTACATTTGAATAAAGAACTTGACACACTGACGTGTCGTGAACCTCTGAAGTAAGCAAGCCCCAGCAGTAACGTCAGAGCATGTCTAAGAGAAGCAAAGATACATTTATGTGCAACACTGTGTCAGAAATTGTGTTGGCACAAAAGAAAAAAACTGAATACAAGAATCTTCAAGTCATTCCCAGTTTACCTTCCAACTGATCACACTACAAAGCACCAACACTAAATATTCACACTGAAGAGCTTTATGAGGCTTTACAGTGAACCAAGTTTGAATCGAAGCAGTATGAACGGCGGACATCTTGTCTTTGTCTTCCATTTCCTTGAAGAGAGAGTGGAGGTTGTAGCCAGAACCAGTGCACCTCTTGCTGTGTGTAGATGTTAGCTTTGCATTTGAAGCTGTGGATGAGCTTTGTGAACATGTGGATGATGTGTGGAGAACAGTTGATTTCTGGTGTCAAAGCTTCCAGGAGCCTCAGCCTGGGTTAGTTGGGTTAGCAATGCAAAGAGGACATGAGAGCCTTTTGATTGACAGTCTGAAGCACGGGCTGAAGATTGGGCATGTCCAAGTGACATCCTGTCATGACAGCAGGCACGATGTTTGAAAGACGTACGGATTTTCTGGTTTAGTTCCGAGTGTGTTTTGAGTAGGTTCTCTCAGCCAATCAGAGCGTCGTGTCCTATTCTCTTCATCACTGCTGCCATCAGATCACTAAACTCTGACTATCTTGATGTATTTGTTCACAAACATTAATATGCAATAATAACCACTCACAATGGGGCTTTTTGTTAGTAGCCTATGTGTGTGTGAGCAATGTGTGTCCAAGCAGAACGTAGGCTTGTTTTATACCTACCAAGAGGCACACATGACTACAGTGGACCCTGCTTATCATTAATTTATCAAACAACAAATAGGTTTTTTTATGTCAACACAAATTTTTTGCAACTTTTAGCTTTTATGCTCCTTCATGAGCAAGTTTACACCTCCTGTGTATTTATGTGTTTATGTGCTTCACAAACTCTATAATGTTACAAATACATTCACTAACTTGGTTTCTGCAGGTGGGTTTCTCTGGTTTGACATGTTACATCGTGTTACAGAGGAGGTGCGCAGTACTCAGGGCAAACAGATGCCCCGGCAGCAGCAACGGACACGTTCAGAAATCAGTTACACCACCCTGCTCTGGAGTAAACAGTAACTCTGCAATGTTCGACAAGGGACACAGAGCCAATGGAACCAAGGTACAGTCCCATTTTTGTTGTGTGAAGGACACCTTACTGTAAAATCACTGTCGAATGTGATTCTGTGACTGTTGCGATGCAGTGTGACAATCAAATTGTCTTGTGATGTGGGATTTATGATCGTCATCGTCACAAAGGAGTTTGCAGTTTTCTGGCACTTTAGACTGTCAAAGTAGGCTCCTCTGTGTTCTTTAAAAAGAAACTCAGATCCAGTATGTGTGACACAAATCTGGTCCCCTTCAGAGGAAACTAACCGCCGCCATGTATGAAAAACAGAGGTGTAAGTGAAGGATTATTAGTAGCCCACATACCAGCCTCTGGAAAAAGTCGATGACTTTCACCTTTACAGTCGCTGGGAGCTCCATCTCTGCTTTGTGCTCTGTTTTAGCTGAGGAAGGAAAACATAGTGCAAACATTCAGCGCATAACAATAACCAGAACAAATCAAGTCACATTTGCCTCTATGTGTTTTATACATTTCAACAAACACGAAAAAAAAACCTTTGCAGATGTCGTATCTGACAATAAGTGACTAATGAAAGATCTCCAGTTCTCCATGGAACAGCAGCTACTGTTACTGAGTCCATCAAAAACTTGATAAAAATATTTGTGTCTTACCGTCATTGGATATAGTTTTGCTGGAACGTGATTAAACAAAGTGATGAATCGAAAAAGAAACTCTGTTTATTAGACTCGACACTGCCACAGCGGGGAGCCACAGCGAGGAGCCACAATCTAGTCTTGTCTTTCCTTGGGGGTGCGCAGAGGCTCCACCCACCGAGGGCACCGTGTGCCCCGGGAAGGGGTCTGCACGTAGTGCTGGATGGCCTGTGTCGGCCTCCCTTCGAACCACTGGCAGGTGCAGAGCTGCAGTGGGTCTCGCTGAAGTCTGCACTCTTGCTAGCCATTAATTCAGCAAATGTGTTGGTGAGCTGCACGGCCTGTCTGTCAGTCCATGCTTGAGGTGGCACCCGGAGGGTACAGGTGTCACCCTATGGCCAAACATTGCGTTTGTCCCAAAGGTGCTGTTGGGTTCCAATTTTAATCGGCCTACAAGGCTTACACAGTATGACCCTGCACCAAACAAAACCAAATAAACCTCACTGATGTGACCGTTACTCCCGTCTCTCACAGTGACTCCAACAGGACACTCCCACCATTCATCAAAGACACTGGACTCACATATGATGTCTGGAGCTTCCATGTAGTCGGTAAACTCCTCTTCATTTTCATTTTCACTGTACTTGTTGAAAGAGCGCTGGTGACTGGCTTTCAGGATGTCCTGCAGGGCGTCCATTTTGGTCAAGTTGTGGCACAGACTGTAAACCCTGAGAGCCTCCTCGTGACCTAAGATGGCCCGGCGAATGTGTGCTTTTCCTGGAGGATCAATCAAAAGGTCAAAGAGGGGAAAAAGAGGGTCAAAACTAGAGCCCCACCCATATGGGATTTTGGAGGCCGATTCCAACATTGGGGGCTTTTAAAAACTGATATCCAATGCATTAGCCGATATCATATATATACATATACATATATACATATACATACACACATATGTAGGGAAGAAGCAAACCAAGGTGGAGTTGCAGGTGTAGACACATGGAAGTAGAGGCAGGAGAGGAACAAGAGAAGGAAATAAAATCCTGATACAGTAAGTCTGGAAGCGTAATGCAATGTTGGAAAAGTGGAGAACATAGAATCTGCACACTTCATGGATGAGCTGTGTCTGTTGAGAGGGGCCAAGCTGGGGGTGAAACATGCCCTAAAGGCAGAGCGTGCTGTAAGCGTGTGTTGCCCTTTAAGAGGGTCTGTTGCGTAAGAGGTGGAGGCAGAAAAGGTTCCTGGGCCTCATGGGAGAAGTTTGTGCTCTCTGAGCGCTTCTCGCTTTGAATTCGTGTTGTCCCAATCAATGAGGACTTTCTGCCTTTTGACTTTTTCACATTGAGTGAGGTGCATGTGGTGTTCATGGTCAATGAACGCAGTAGATTGACCAGAGGCTGTTGGTCTGAATTGGTGTCCAGCACACATCCTCTCCTCAAATTACTGAGCAACACAA